>WBMZ01013724.1:0-249668 GCA_013400975.1 Atrichornis clamosus
GATGGGGGTGGCTTCCTGAAGCGAGGGGAGGGAGGGCGGGAGGGGGCTGGTTCTGCCTTTCGGTCCCTCTCCGCCCTCCTCCTGCCCCTCTCTCCCAAGTTCGTCGCTGTGCCGCGGCGGCTCCGGAGCGGCTGGCTGCGGGCTGCCCCTGCCCCGCTCCCGGCGCTGCCCGCGGCGGGGCGGGCGGGGACAGCGGCGAGCCGAGGAGACCCAGGGAGCGGCCCGCCGCCCCCGGGGAAGGCTCTACTCCGGGGAGCAGCGGAGGGAGGCGGCTGGCACAGACACCGGAGCTCCGCCGCCCACCCCCCGGCACCGCCGCAGTCTGCCCAGCGCTGGGAGCCCCGGGAGATGGTGACACATGAAGCGTGCGGGAAGGACCATGGTTGAGAGGACCAGCAAGTTCTTGCTGATCGTGGCCGTCTCGGTGTGTTTCATGCTTATCCTGTACCAGTACGTGGGGCCGGGGCTGAGCCTGGGTTCCCCCAGCGGCCGCTCCTACTCGGAGGAGCTGGACCTCTTTCCCACGCCGGACCCGCACTACGTGAAGAAGTACTACTTCCCCGTGCGGGAGCTGGAGCGGGAGCTCGCCTTCGACATGAAGGGCGAGGACGTGATCGTCTTTCTGCACATCCAGAAGACCGGCGGCACCACCTTCGGCCGCCACTTGGTGCAAAACGTGCGGCTGGAGGTGCCCTGCGACTGCCGGCCCGGGCAGAAGAAGTGCACCTGCTACCGCCCCAACCGCCGGGAGACCTGGCTCTTCTCCCGCTTCTCCACCGGCTGGAGCTGCGGGCTGCACGCCGACTGGACCGAGCTCACCAACTGCGTACCCGGAGTGCTGGACCGCCGGGAGAGCGCCGCCGCCAAGACGCCCAGGTACCGCCGCCGTCCCCCCCTCCCCGCACGCTGTCCCTCGGGCCGCGCACCCCGCCGCCGCTCGCCCCAGCCCTCCCACTGCTGAGCCCCCCTGCCGTGCGTTGCAGCACTGTGCCTCAACCTGCCCTGAACCTCTCCTCAGCCGGTTCACCTGTCCTCCCCTCCCGTCCTCCAGGCTGTGCCCTGCACCTTCCTTCTGCAAATTTCCTGCTCTTTCCCTCCCACGCATCTAGTACATTGCACCCTCAAGCCCGTGGTCTTCTGCTCTTAGCAGCCTCGGTGGACCTTTTATCAAGACCACTTATTTTCGTTGTTTCCTCTCTCTTAAACATTTACTCTTTATCTCAGACGTCACTTGCCACCTTTTAAGAACCCTTTATACCATACTCTACCCTCAAGCTTGTCTTTGTAATCAGCTTTGCCCTAACCCGTGCACTCCTTTTCTTCTATCTGAAATTGTTCTCCAGTGCAGCCGAGGAGAGGCACACGAGCCCAGCAGTCCTCATGCTTACCTCCTTGGTTTACCCCCTCCTCAGTCTGCACACAGGTTTTTTGCACGTTGCAGAAAACACTCCTTAAACACCCTTTTTGTGTTCCTTGCTGTTTATATTGATGGGAGACGTGAGGTGAAGTCTTTTGGGTAAAGCACCTACCTCGTACATGTTCTTGACTCTCCTTCATATGTGCACCAGGAGAGAGGGAGAACCATCCTAAAGCACCCCTCAGTGTGGAACACCCAGCGTATTTCTGCCCTTTTAACCCATCATTTCTCTACCTTGGTCTCCTCAGGAATTATTAGCTTCAGAGGAATTTTCTGTTTGAAGTACTCTAGTAGAGACAGCGACTTATATTAAGATCTCCAAAAGATTATGTTCTTTTAGCTCAGTGTACTGTTGTGTCTTTTATTTCACAAGACAGTTTTTAAAAATACCACTTTTTTAACACTATGCACACTTTGACGTATTAGTGGTTCTGTTACAATACTTTATAATCTGTTTGCCTTAAGGTTTCATTCTTAAAGGTGCCCAAGATCTTACGCTAATATTTGCTTATGCCATATGCTTTATTTTTATGCATGTTGCTAATATCGTACATAATCCCTTTAATGAAAAGTGGCCTTTAAGGAAGTATGCTTTGACATAATAATCGTGTTTTCTCTCTGTTTTTTAAAAGCGATTTTTAATGATTTTTCTTTCCTTGGAGCTGTGTGCTTTTGCTGAGGTTCTTTATTGTCTCTGTCATGATTGCTGCTGTTTTCAGCCCATTCCAGTGTTAGTCATCCAAGTATGCTCAGGGTGCTGTCATGCTGCCTGACCCAGCAGCGGCAAACTGAAGTGTATCACTGAAGGGTTGAGGCTTTCCTGTGCTCTCTTATTTTAATAATAAGGTGTTTGAGAGCACCTATAAGTAAAATATCCTCTGCCCATCTAGTTGCTGCTGAGATTTTAGTGAAGCATTGTTAGGAAAAATGCACAAAGTTCAAATCTGATTCAAAAAAAGAAACAAAAATTATCTGTTTTGTGAACCTTGGCACTTGGCTAGCAAACCATTAACCTTATATAAAGACCTGTGTGGTTTTATGAATTGTCTCAGAGCCTTGTGTGCTTCCATTGGCAATTTTGTATTAAAATCTGTTATGTGTTCAGTATTCAACTTTCTCCTGTTCAGCAGTTGGGTTTTTTGTATAGGTACCTGAGAAAAGGGCACTTCAGGTTGTGAGGTAGCAATTAAATTCCTTACAGCAGCTCATAGGAAGTTGAGAGTCAGAAGCCAATTGCTTCATCTCACATGCTTGTATATAAGATTTTTCCTTGCCATTTGTTTTGGAACATCAGGAACGGTATGCTTCTACATGCTTCTTAATTGTCTCGATTTTTGGATTTGCAGGAAAAATAATTAATCCTGTCCCATTCCCTCATGTCTCTGCATATCCAGAAATAATTGTGCTTAATGCGGTCTCTTGACTTCCTTTAAATCTAAGTTAGAACTTCATTTCCAGGTGTGCAAGAACTATGATGTGGAAGCTTTAGATAATCTATGGTTTATCACCTTGGTCTGTTAAACAAAATCCAGAATTTACTGTTCATTGTATCCTGGGGATGGTTTTAGTGAAACCAGCTGCTGGTTATTTTAATAATAGTGTCCTAGGATCCTGCTCTATTTTACTGCAGTACAGTTCAGTTGGCACCTTATCCAAACTCTGAATTATTTCATGCCTAAGAAAATTGCGAATAGAGGCAGGCAATGCTTGTTTAAAATAAGAATTTGATGGATTTTCTTTGTTAAAATACAGATAGTCTTGTATTATGTCCATTAAAGTAAAAGCAATATCACTTTATTTGTCCGTTGTGAGTGTAGGATCTCTTATGTTGAAATGGGACATGTTTTTACATAAGGTATGTGCTAGAGAGGCTACTGTTTTATAATGGAACTGAATTATGATAATATCTCTCTCAAAGGAAAAAGGAGCAGCAAACAACCATTCTATCAGGGTTCTTTCACATTCTAATAATATTCAGTCTGGATTTTGGTGTACAGTCTTCAAATTTAGCTTTTAAAGCTAATATATTGCCTTCTACATTTGCTACTTCATACAAAGTTTAAACTTTTGCTCTTCCAAATACATGTTTGTCCCCAAAAACAAAACAGCTGACTTGTGATACAAATAAATCTGCTGTCTAGTGAAGGTTGGAAATCATGAAGGACATTCAGTATTGCCCACATGCACAAATCATGAGGTTCAAGCTGTTCCCTTTGTAAGGAATGCAGTTTTGTTGCTGCCCAGTACCCTCTTGCACGACATTCCATAACCTGGGCATGGAACATAAATTTACAATACAATTTCTCTCTTCATTGTCCTGTTGTTCTGTGTTAGACTTAATGATTAGGAACCCTAGATTGCCAAAGACTGCATTTTTTTTTCCTTTTTCTTTCTGACTTTCTTCTGCCTTGATGCAGTAAGAGTTAGAAATGAGTGTTTTAGCTCTAATGGGTCAGCATTCCAAAAAACTACTGGTTCTCACTCCCTTCCTGCCCTCTCCTAGTGACTTTCCTGTTTTGTATTCAAAAGACCTCTGGACTTCTTGAAGCAAATGTTATATTTTATACACAGCCAGTAAAAGAAAAAGATTGAATTTTTGGGGGGTTGTAAAACTTGGGACTCCAAGGAACTCTGGAGTTGGCTGTGCTTATCAGTTAAGTCACTTAGCTGCAGTTCACTTCATTGCTTTAGTAGAGGGCAAATCCCAAGATTTTGGGAATGGAGGCCTAATTATTCCTTGTGGTGTTAGGCATAAATAACTGTTGGAAAATGCTTTTTTTAAAAAGCAGCAATATTAGGATGTGTGCCTTGAGTCACCATGCTGGTATTTCAGAAAGCAGAGGCTTAGCAGTTCCTGTGAACTGCTCTCTCCAATTTGTTTCACCTAAAACTAGAGAGATCAAATCTCTTCAGTTGATTCTGAAAAAAAAGCCAAACTCATTTCTTCAATTTGACTTCCAGAATTGTAAAAATGTATGAAGTGATCCTCTAGTGACTTGTTTGTCCCCTCTGTCAAAGGGCTGAATGAAAGCCCTTGGATGTGTTGGAAGCCTCTGGAGGAAATGGGTTCCAGTGCCCTTCTGCTGCCGTGTTCCCAACACAGGGGCACAGTGCTGGGTGTTCTCAAGTTGTCCTTGTAGGGCACTTCATGATTGAACTCAATTCTAATGTAGGGTGCTGCAGAAGCAATAAAACAAATGTATTACATTGAAGGAATTCTATGTGTTTCCTCTCCTACCTGTTCTCAAAAAAAACCCAAATAAACCCCAAACAACCCAGGTTTTGTTGCTATCATGCTGGTTTCTGCTGCCTCGTGAAAACAAGAGCATCTAAGCTGGCATTTTCCTGGAGATGCGTTATTCACGTGGAAGGGATTGAAGGCGTGCAGCTCCTTTAAAACTGCATTTCTGGGAGCTGCCTGTTGCTGGGGAGAACCCATAGAACTGGTAGAGTGTTGGTCAGGCACCGCTGGCTGTGCTCCCCCCCTGCTCACACACACGCTCTGCCCTCTGTTACGCACTTGCAAGCACCAGGTAGATTTTTTTTGTTTTTTTAATGAGCTGCCTCAAGACACAAGCTTAGCCTTGTCTTTCTGTGTGTACTTCTGTGCTAGTCTGTTATAGAAGTTTGGTTTCTGAGTTCATCTGTGGACAAAAATGACAAAAGTATGTGCATGCTTCCAATGTCAATATTTTTTCGCAAGGTTTCATACATGTGTAAAGAAAAAAACTGTAATCTGTGTACTTTTATGTAAGAAATCCATGGCAGGTTAGTGAAACCTACTGTTAAACAGATCAGTCTAGAATCTCTCTGATTAGCTATTCACAGCTTATGTTTTGGGTTGGGGTTTTTTTTAAAGAAACAATTAACAGGGCTCAGCAGTTTGTTAGTTTGATTTTTCTGAAGTGTGAACTTTCACAGCTTCCGACTACATATCTGTCCCTTTGCAGGGATCTGTTCTTGATGAGGTTTTTATTACATGTGTGCTTAGAAGCTGCAGAGACACGTTGTCAAGAGACCAACTGTTTGAGAATCATTTTTATAATATTACCACTTTTTAAAAGCTTGGGCTTGTCCTTCCTTTTGGATCTATGTGTGTTGGGGGTTGAGAAATACCTGTCTGCAGGGAGCAAGGGGCATTTTTTTGCACTCACCAGTTCAACTCAGACGAGTTTCTCTTAAAGACAGGTGGAGAGCTATCAATTTAAAGCTATTTTCAGTAGCCTGGGTCATCTCTCAAACCTTTAGCGTGTGAAATATTTTAAGTCCTATTAGTCTGACAGGAAACTTTTTGTACCTGGTAGTGCTCACCGACAAAGCCAGGCTGGTCTTTCACAGTCTGACAATTCCAAAGGGCCGGATAGTTTTGTAGTGAAAATCTTCAAATTTGGCATAGTTACTAAAAGTAGCTGAAAGTTGGAACTCTTCAGTTAGCTGCCTTAGGTTTGAGGTACTGTATTTATCTGAGCTTGAGACTTTTGGCTGATATGCCAGATTTAATTACTCTTACTGGGTTTTGTTAATGTTGTTGATAAAGCAAAAGGATGTGTGTGTACTTACACTGACCTGATTTTTCAAAACGATGCATTTGGCTGTTTTTCATTAATCTTTAAACAAAAGTTGCATCATAACATACTAATTTTGTCTTTCTTGCTTAGAAGTTTGCAAACACTCTTTGTCAGATTTTGCCTTTTTCTCCTTATCATTTCCTGCACTACAAATAAAAGTGTATGGTATGCTGACTAAAACCTTGGATAATCATCTCCTTTTTTTTTTTCTTTTTTCCTTTTTCTTTTTTTTCTTCTTCCTTTTTTCCCTTTTTTCTCTTTTGTTTATTCCTTTTAACATTTTCTTTTTTTTTCAAAACAATAATTCAGAAATAATTACTTTGAGTGTTATTAATAACTGAACTGCATGCTTTGCTATATACTCCCATTGTAAGGAGAGCCATTAAGGAATGGTCCACTGTAAATGCATAGCTGATTGATTCCACCGTGCTAGTGCAGGCAAATATTTTGAGGTTAATTACTTAGCTATTACAGTTTGTTACATATTGTGTGAAAGTTCTTGGCCAAAGCAATGCCAAGCCCAGTTTTCCAGGCTCTGCTGAAGGGCCCTGGTTTATCAGTGTGAGATGTGTGACAGGAGCCTGTTCTCTAACGCTCACTGAGCCATCCAAACCAATGTAATCTTCAGCAATGCCACCTTGTCAACTTTATGCTGCATCTTGGAAGAAATTGGAAGGAATTTGGAGTTCATTAGTGCTGTAGAGACTTCATGTGAAAAACAGCGTGTGCTCTGCAGTCGTTAATTTTTGTTGCTTGGTAGAAGAGCTGCAGAACGACCTGGTGTGACTGGGGCAGGCACGGCTGTGTGTGTGTGGGGAGGCCTCTTCCCTGCAGGAGACCGGTGAAGGTCTTTAGTTGGATATTGGAATATGAACTGTACGAGGTCATATTGCCTCCTGAGAAAGTGCTGCTAGAAAAGATTAAGTTATAACTGGAGATCATTGGGATAGTGCCCTCTCCCTGGGCCATCTGTTCCTTCTAGAAGGGAGGAAGAGATCAGCCTCCTCTTGTGGCCTCTTTCCTCATTGATTTGCGGGGTTAGACTTAATGGGTTTGTTCAGCAGTCAAGCAAAAGCTTTTGGCTGCCTGTTGTTGAAATTGGAGGACTGTAACCTGGGACCCATTTTCTAGAAAGTCATTCAGGATATGCAGGCCTGGAGTTATTTAAGAAAACTTCCTCGTGAGTTCATTTCACAGGTGAAATTGATGTGCCTTATCTGAGTGATGTTTGTTTGTATGCAATGGCCAAGCTTCCAGCTGTCACCAGAGTCCCCGATGACTCCTCGCCACCGTGTTCCTCTCCCAGATGTTAGTCATAGCAGTGACAAGCAGAGCCACAGAAGAATCAAGATAAAGCTGGTCAAAAGGAGTTGTGGCTGTGGTATTCTAGTTACTTTGACCTACCCTGTAAGAGTGACTGCAATCATAGAACACACCTGATTTTAAATTTGCTTAGAAATATCTGTCTTATCAAATGTCTCATTTACATTTAGAGTCTTGCTATGTACATTCTGCTGGTTTTTTGCAGGTTATGGCTTTTGTATATCTTGGAAAGCAGCATGGACAATTGCCTTCAGCCAAGTCATAGAACTAAAATCACTGTTTTATGTCTCTTTATTTTAAACTTCCAGTTATTTGGCAGCAATTTTACCAAATTTGTGGTAGTAATGCTTTAAATAGGTAATATTTTGTCAGTGAATACTTGGATTTGTGCTTGCTTTAGAAAGCCAAAGTGACACAATCTAACTCTACGAAGCTTTGTTTATGCTTGTATTTCCACGAAGTACTAGACAGAGAGGAATTTTCCATTATTGACTGAAACTGTGTTTTGTCAAGCAAAGATGAAGCATGGTTTTTAATTCCTAATAATCACTAGTGTGATAGCTGCCAAGTCAAGATTTTTTGATGAAGTCTTGCTAGATGTGGCTGGAAGGGAATGATACACTTCAGAAGCAAATATCTTCATAAACTAAGATGTTAGTGTGTTTGGAGAATAAACAAAGTACAGGAAGAACAGAGCTGGAGTAGTCTATTACAAATTTGCTTGTTCTGCAAATGATGGTTGACCTTGAAAGCAAACAAACAGACAAAAAAAAAAACCCTGTACTTTTTCCAAAAGAATTGAAGTAGAATGGTGAGGAAAATATACCCACTAGCATAGACTCAAGGCGACAAAGTTTCTGTAATGACTATTTGATGTCGTTTTGTTCCCCCTTCTGTTTCCGTAACAGAGTACTCTGCTGGAAATCCAGTCTTGATAATCTCTCTGAAGAGTCCTTTGGAGATTATTGTCACAAAGAGCCTTAAACACCACTGTACTGTAACGTGTCAAGTTTGAGATCTCAAGAGGATGCTTCAGACAGTCCTGCGTGTTACTGCCAAAGGAGGAGCTATTTCCCAGTGCATGTCTGTTGGAGCCTGAGATACCTTGTGGGTGGAAAAGTATGTTCAGGAAAGGTCCATGCAGAGATAGGTCATCAGACAAAAAGCACAGTGTATATTTACAGGGTTTAGTAGTTTCTGCATTTATTAAATGGTGTAAATCCATGTCCTTTGTGCTTAGCCTTAAAAGTACAATGCACTCCATGGGATGTGTTTCATCCCTACAAACTCCTGAATAAGCCTAAGGATGTGAGATACTCTGGGGCATCTCTCTTTCAGTGGTGCATTCAGAAAGAATTAAGAAGCTGCTGTTGTCCACCTTTAGCTGTAACCTGAATTTCTTAGCACTACTAATTATATTATTCTTTCACCTGTGTGTCTCAAAGCCTCCTAAAAATTTATAGTAAATAGCACTTTGTGTTACTTTAATTTCAGACTTCAGCTCTGTGCCTTCATTCCAACCTAAAGACTCTTAAGGTTTCTGTCTCAAAGCTGGCTTTGACCATAAATGTCAGACTTTGATGTTAGTGCACAGACTTTCCTGCCCAGTCACTTTGCCTCTTTCAGAAGCAACTGGTTTCTTAGCTTGTTATTCCTGCTTTGCTGTTTTTCCCTTCCTTCCAGCCTATTAATGGTAAATTCTACATTATAGTTCACCTATGTTTTTCTAGAGGAAATATTTCACAATTTCCTGCTGATTTAAACAAGAAAACAGTTATTTGCAATTAACTTTTTATGGTCTGACTCTGTGTTTTACTTCATAACTAATCTCCAGCCTGTTAAGCAGAGATTCTTTCATTACACCTCACTGCAGACTGAAACACTGTCATCACTTTAATGAAGCTCTTCTACATGGAGGGGAAATACCAGAGCTTCCTGCGCAGCCTTTGCATTTTTCTTTTTAAAATAGACCAAATTTCCTTTTGCTTAATGTTAGCCTTCAAGTACTGACAAGACGATTTAAGATTTTCTGTCCAGATAGCATTGCTTAGAGTTTGAAAATGGCTGGTGACTTTACACTGATCTCAGACATATGGAAAGGGACCTTGTTTCTGGACAAGTGCTAAAGGCTTAAAAGGTGCTGCTTCTTCCATGTATTGGAGTTCCTCTACCTTTTAGCCTTAGTTCTTGTGTTAATTACACACAAGTGTGTAGATACCTGATTACAGTGAAATAGTGACTTTTGAAGGATTTTGTGAAAAGTGTTGCTTTGGTCATTCCTTTTTTTATCTTAAACAGCTTAAATAAAAAAGTGAGTTTTATATTTTTTCCTCTCAGCTCTCTCAGAAAATGTAAATACCCAAACAAAGACTGTGAAAATAGAATTGACTTTTTTGTTTAAACTAACAACTCTTGCTGCCATGACCTCCTTGCTCTCAGTAAAGATTTTAGTTAGGATACCTGTGACCTTATATCAAAGCATTGGGAAAAAAATCAATGCCTCATAGCTAAGACAAACAGCAGCAGCATGCTGACTCACCAATTTCCTGACAGGTTTTGCTTTCCTGGTGGAGATAGACAAAGTACAAGGAGCACAGGAATCGCTGAGTATAATCATAATCAGTCAACCATCCCTTCTGTTAACGTGCCTTAAATCACAAAAGACAGGATTACCTTGTTCTGTTCTTTGCCTCTTTCTCTTCTCTTGCCACCTGTACCTTTTTTTTTAGGCATTTGAAAGAGAAAAGACAGATGTGATGTGGGTAGTTGCGCAAGGAGGAAGATTGAACAGATTTATTCTGGCTGCTGAAGCAAGTACAGTAGGGGTCATTTAGATTAAACTCCCATTAAGTGGAATACTCTGTCCATGGTATATTGCACAGGAAAGAAATACACGTATGCATAGGAGCCCTTCTAGGTAAAGAAATGCCTTGGCATCTCTTCTAGCAGGGCAAAAATGGAACTTCTTGTTCTAAGCACCTGAGTGAAGTTTCTATCACTGATTATACCCCTGCGGTTGGTGTTATTATTTGCAACACATCCAAAATAAATCATCTAAAGTCTTTTTTTACCCTGCAGTTTTATTTATTTAGCTACATTTCCAAATGTGTTTTAAAATGAGAGCATCTTTCTGTGTGTACATATCCTGACTCCAGTGGAGCCTTAGACCTGGCCAGGGGAAGTGAGGTCCTGTATTTTTAACAACCATATTGTGTTACACATATCATGACTCTGACTGTTGCTACTGGTGGCTTTGATTTTGAAATGTAATACTTGATGATTTTTAAATGCTAATTACTCTGTATGGCCCTTCATTATTCAAGGCATTATTTAGGCCCAGCATTTAATTCTGCTCTATTTCTTATACTTTGCAAATAGGCTTTTTCTGAGCAGTGTGTTATTTCTTTATAATATTTGAACAACTTTTATTTTCCATTCCCTGAACTAACACTTTTTTCCAGGGTGGCATCATCTTGTACCTTGATTGCTTGAAAACTATCTGTGTACCTGAGCTTGATAAATTAAATATTCTTTCCCTTTAGAGATCTCTTACTGCCTAACCCTTCTCACTCTCATAAGTTACAAGATTTTTTACTTGGGGGCTCTTTTTGTTGTGATTCTTGAAGAATTTGTAATAGGTCAGAAAATTTTAGGCTTACAAAATATAACTATGCCAGCATCAGAAACAACTGTTAATCTCAACAGTCAAATTTAATGCAGTCAATACGCTTATATATTTTAGGTGAGATATTACTGCCTTTTAGCACTACTCAGAAAGGGTTGTTTTCTTGACTTTGACTAAATTGGATGAAGCTGATACCTGTTTATGCAGCCAGTCATACATAGCAAGCACATAACTTACAGAAACTCGAAAGTAGCCAATTGCTATTTTCAGCAGTTACACTTCACAGTTCGCAGTTTTCAACCCTGAGTGTTCAGAATTCAAGCAGGCTCCAGGCAGACAGTGTGCCAGCAGTTTACACGAGCTTCATTTTCTGTTTTTAAGAAAATGACACTCCGAATATTGAAATGATAAAACAAAAAATCACTGAATGATACATGAGTTTGGATTTAAAAAATAACCCTGTCGTTGACTGTTTCTGTTAACACAGGGCTGGGTGTAGGTGATCTCTTGCTTGTGACTTGGGTACGTCAAGATGGGACTGAAAAACAGCTGCCACAGTTGTGTTAGTATGAACTCGGGTTTGATCATATGCTGTGAGGACTAATGGGACTCCCACCAAAATGGATGTTTCGAGAAGTTGTTCTGTGACAGGAGGAGCTGTAATCAACTTTTGGTTGTAAAAGAATCATCTGAGGTTTGGGGTGCATGAAAAAGAAGAGATAATCAACAACTGAGGATAAAGGAACAAGAAGAAATCATGCATAACTTGTGTTGACTAGGATTTTCAGGTATTAGATGGTTTGTTAGTTTGCAATAAAGCTTTTTGTTAAGTAGCCATAAAGTCTTTGATCTTAGTGAAGACATAGTTTGAATTTCTTGTCTTTCCACCAAATTTCTTTGCCTTGGGAGTTCTGTAGGATTTGCTGCCAAAACTGTATGTAATTGTTTAAAGAAATAATATTGGACTACGACATGTAAGAAAAATACTTCAAAAGTCTGGTGTGAATTGATACAGTTTGTGAGACAACTAGCTTAGTGAATTTTAAAGACATTTGTCCCTCACTTCTAAAACATACTTAGATCATTTAAGTGCTAACTGCAAAGGATGTATTTTTTTAATATGATTTAGGCAACTCCTTGGAAGAAGAATTTGGCAAGTTCTGTGTAACTTTCCAACTTTTTTTCTCAGTGTTAGCTGCCTCAAGACAATCGAAGAAGCCATGGATTTGCCTTCAGCTAGTCTGAAAGTTTCCCATGCTGTGACGTGCTGCTTGTAGCAGCTTCTGTGAACAGCAGTGCATTAAGAGAGGTGTCTTTACCTGAAAACCTAATCAAAGCTCAAGGGAGGTCTCAAAAGTCAGGATCAGTGCTTTGAAACAGATGAACTTAGGGTGGCTGTGGTACAGAAGTTTTCCACAGTCCTTTGAGTTTCCTCAGTTTGGGAAACAGATTCCTGTGTGATCAGTTAGTGGCATGGTAAAGAAGGGCATCAGCATGGCCAAACGTGGTATTTTGTGAGGGGAGAGAATCACATCTCCATCCATGCTGCCTGCGTGTCCTCGAGCAGCTGCCTTGCTCTAGCAGAGGCTGGAGCTGTATCACTTTCATGGGCCTGTGGGTCAGGTGCTTGGAGCTGTCAGGTCTTCCTTGAATATCCCTTTCTCAGAAACATTACTAAAGATTTTTCTGGATTAGGTGTATGCCAGTGGTTCTTATCTAGGCGTTAATCTGCCTGTGACAGCAGTTCCTGGGAAGAAATATTCCCACAGTTAGCTGAAATGTTTCCACGGTGCACGTAGCAGTAGCTGTCAGCAGGAGTAATACACTTGTTTTGTCTGAACTTTGGAAATGGGTTGATGACAACAGTTGTGCTTAATAGGGTTTCACTGACTGGAAAGCAAATAGGAAATTCTCCATCCCATTTCTATCCCAACAGAAGGCCCAGCCAGGGGTGTGGAAGCTGGGCATTACAAAAGCTGGATTGCTGTCCATGTTATGTACTTCAGGGAAGTGAACAGAGACTGTTCTTAGCCCGGCTGGCTGTCCCAGCTTGCCCAGACAAGTTTCATATTTGTTTGGCAATGCTGAAACTGGGTTATGCACACTATTTGCATAGCCAGCTTTTATGGTGCTAAACTGTAAGGTGATCCCTGCATGTGAGGGGCTGCTGGGCCCTGTAAGTGTTCAGCACAGGTTTTATGTTCCTCCCAGACAGCTCAGCTCTCAAGTGCAGGGATTGCTCCTCTCGTGGTGTCTGGGGGAACCACGCACTGCTTCTACCCTCTGTCACCAGAGCTGTTCAGAGAGCATCTCCCTTGTGACTGAGCCCTGCTATACCTGTGAATCTGTATTTGTCAATAGCCATGGCATCATCTCTGAAAGGCAGTGGAAAACTTTGCCTAATTTTCATATCCAGGGAAAGTTCTCCATGCCATCTGGCCTGAAGTGTTTTAACAATAGTTATTTTTATTGTCTGTTACACGGTGTCACCTTGGAGCTCTTTTGAAATACGTTGCCTGCACAAAAAATGGAGAAATGTTTGTATACCATTAGTTTACCAGTCTTGAAACCACAGATGACAAAGCCATTACCTGGCAAAGGTGTGTAAGGGCTGTTGTTCTTGAGGAGTATATCCATAGGATATGAATATGTGCGTACTCTGTCTCTTCAAATTCCTCTGCAGTGTATCTGTTCATCCCTGAGCCATTTTATAAATGCAGAAACAGAAGCAAAAGTTGAACTGCTTACCATGGGACGTGCCAGGACACCAAATCTATGGCAATATGTGCATGTTGAGTGCTCATCCATGTGCTTGCACTGGTAGGTTGTGCCTTACCACAAGCAGCCTTGCGCAGCATGATGGTCCTTCCTGTCTCAGGATCTGCTGAGGGAGAGGGCTTGGATTGGACTGTGGAACAAGGTGACTGAGGTACCCCTGAGAAGATTTCCTGTCATTCAGTCAGACACTAGAAGTAAAGACCTTCCAATTCAGTTTTCTAAGTACCTTGAAACAAATGCAGGATTAAATCTTCCTGCACAGTGTCCAGGGTACCCCATTTGGAAATATCTTTCCCCTGAGCCTTTCTCTCAGAAGGCCTTCTTGATGAGAGCATTTTCTTTCTTGTGCGCTGGCTGGTGTTAGAGGGGGAAGACTTAACACTTGAGGTGTAGTTGGACTGTAATGGCAATATAAATCACAGTAGGATGGGTGCAGCTGCAATTTATAAAATGTGCTGGATGATCAATAGCCTGTCCTGAAAGCTGCCTGGATCGCAGTTAGCCGTGATAAAGCACTGGTTGTCAGTGTATCACCCAGCTGGAAATCTTGCAGAAATTGAGGGATGGATTCTCTGAACATTTTGGAGATGTGGGATGCTTGGTCTGCCAAATACTTCAGGCAGGATGAATCGACCCCTTTCCTAATTAGGATATTTCCTGACTTCTGAAGTTATTTGGGGATTGTCATGAAAAGTCTGTTTTCTGGATTGAAGCCCAGCCAATCCCAAATCTGGAAATAACTGCTCATGAGAACAAAAAGAACAGTTATATTTGTCAACTCTACTATTATGGGTAAGCGAGGTTTAGAGACTCTTGTCTAGTGCAGAAAGGGTCTGAGAACAGTTTACTCTTACGGAAATAAGTAGAATTACTTACACACCAAGGAATTTATATGGCTCTTTACTCCTTTTCATGGGAATATGTGCTTGTCTTGGGTTGTTTGTGAAAGCTTAAACTAAGCCAACTTGAAATAGATGCACTAAAATCAAACAGGATGCTCTATCGGTATGAACCACGACATGTTAAATTATTCTGAAAATCATCATAACCTGTGCAAAAAACCCTGAAACAGTATAGATTGGAACCAGTGCTAGTGAATTCCAAAGGTGTCAGCTATAAAGTTCTTGGATGCTTCAGGATTTACTGTATCATGCATACTGCTGCAATATCCCTATTTTTAAGAAAACCTCTTTTTCATGTGTAGTGATCTCTCTGGGGTCAGTGAGGAGAGAATACAAGAGGGAAACAACTGGTCATTAACAACTTCCCACAGGATAAAGCATAAATAGTCCTTCCTTCAGACAAACCCAGTTACTGGGTGTGAGCAGGAACTCTGAATCTTAGTGTATTTCTGCAGTTAAGAACACAGGCCTCGTGCTCCAGAAAATAGTTAAACAACTGTTTATAGCAGTGAGGGAGCTCAGAGTAGGAGCTGGCTGTACCAATTCAGTCTGGTTACACCAGTTCCTTCTGGTTGTTGGCCTTTCTTCCCCCTTCCTAGTTATAACTGATTTAACCGTGACTAACAGCTAAAGCTGGGACTATACTACATGTCGCATAATCTTTTTTTTATTTTCCACTCTGCTTGATGATGCAAGCTGAAACAAAGGCCTTGTTGTTTAAGCTGCCTCTCAACTCTATAAAAAAGTTAATGTACTTCTAAGCCATGCTTTTAAATCACCCTCCAAGCCTGTATGGAAAAGTTACAGGCAAGTTTTGAGAAATTCTTTCTTCATTCTGGTCAGCACACAGCTGATGGCAACACAAGGGAGGCAGGAGGAGTATAAGCATGAGAATGGTACTTTCAAGTGCTCGGCTTGGTTATAGATAGAGGTGGGTCCAGTCCTTTGAGGTCAGGTAAGGAGATGTCTGGAGCTTTCCACCCCCAAGTCACTGGATCAATGCAGAACATGCTTAATATGCTAAAAGTTCATATCCACCTGCTCAGTATTTTCAATGTTGCTCTTGGGTGACAGATGTTCTCTCTAAAATGTGACTATCTATATGGCACTAAAGAGGCCCCTATTTCTTTTGCAGCCTTACTTGAGCAAGTACGATGAATTAAATGGAGGAGCTGAGCTATGCAAATGGCCAAGTCATTCACAGTGTCCTAACGCTTCCTCGGATGGTTTCTGATTTCTCCAGGTAGCCTCTCTGGCATGCCAGAGTGCTCCTCTACATTTTGTAAATAGAATAGTGGTGGTAGAACTGGACGCAGGTACAGAGCATGTCACTGCTCTTGAAGCATACCTAGAGCAGTGTCAAAACTGTGATCCTGACATCCACAAATCACCTCACCTTAGTTCTGTGATTCAGGAACTACCCAAGTTTATATCCAAGTGGTCCTCAAACACAAGGACTAAAAATATTCCACTTAACTCAGGTTAGAAAAGTTGCCTCAAAGGCACACAAACTGGGGGGCAGAAGAAACCTGGCCTTTAAAATGAGACTTTTGGATATAGTCACAGTGGCTGTCCCTTCAGTACCTTGGGCAGGTACTGACTGTTCTTGTTCTTCCTTTCCTTTGTAATGGCACTGTACAGCTCTGAAGAAGCTTTTATGAAGACAGTGAATTGTAAGCTAGCCCAGGAGACAGGAGCAGTTTTCCCATATGTGTTGGCAGGAAGACAGAAAGAGACGCTCTGTTAGTACCAGAAATAAACATGGATCTGGGCTTTAAATATGGAGTTCAGCTTTCTCAACATTTGTATAGTTTTGTAGTGTTGATTCCTCCTATAGCTCTTTAGAGTTCTCCTTACTTGGGAGAAGGGAAGCATCTCAAGGACGAGCCGTTCAGGGTATGGCTCCACCAACAAGCTGGTGCAAGGTGAGAGTGTGGGTTCTGGCAGGTTGTTGCTCACCCTGCCTTCTCCCATGGTAAGGTGCAGTGTTTCAGCCTCAGTGGCAATGGGGGAGCCACTTCACACCTGCTCAGTGACAAATCTATGCCCACAGGTCTCAGGGTGTAAGTGGCATGCTGTAAATTTACATGATAGCATCCCTTCAAGCACTATAATATCAAACCTGTTGTGTTTGGGTTGAGAGGTGCTGCGGTCATGCAGCTGTTTGCCTGCCTCAGATGGGAGAGTTGTTGAAATCTCTGTCACATTCTTGAGTCAGAAGTATTTGGTGTTTGTTTTGCTTGCTACAGCACCCTTTGCCAGAGGTAGGAACTGTGCCATCACAGCATCAGGAGGTCGGGTACACGTGTTGTACAGAGCCTCCATGCATTAACTCTGTTTTTCACACACTGGAGCAATTATAATTTTTCATTCTTTTTTTTTTTTCTTTTAACTATTTGGTGCCACCATCCATTCCCTCTTTACCTCTGTTCCTCCACATGAGGAAAAGAATAATTATAAATGCTGGCACTCACAAACTCTTGAGAAATATGAAATTCATTTATTTGGCTTAAAGCCGCAGAATTAAGTGAACCTGTCATAGGATTCTTAGCCACTTCTGAGAAAAGTCTGGATTTAGTTTCAACAATTTAGTAATGAAATTCAATGATGTATAACACGCTCAGGAGAGGTACACTAACTAAAGGTTTGCAGCTCTCTCCTGAGAGCTCTCATGGCAGTGGGAGAGCTCAGAGCTGGAATGGGGCTCATCCAGCTGCTGGGGATAAGGTGTCACACTGAAGAGCTGTTGTATTATTGATCTAATCTGGAGGGTACAATAGAGGACTCGTGTCTGACAGAAAAAAGGGTTGGGCTGTCCATGCAGATTTGTAGCTCAGCCTGGTTGCTTTCAGTGTCAACAAGACGGAGGCTCTGGTGCCTTTAATCCTTTTCTGGCCTTGCGTGGCAACACTGCTTGGGTTTGTGTGCTGTATCCAATTGCATCCTGGTAGAAAAAGAAGTCATAAAGAGGACACTGGAAGGTCCCTTAGCTTGCTGGCCAAGAATCTCCATTTGCCTCCAAGCATTTTGTTGCTTCAGGCCTTCTGGCATGCCTCCAGTGAGGGTGCACAGTTATTCAATTAATTTGTAGGGTGCAGTCTCAGGCAGGTTGTTTTCTGGGTTGGACTAGTCTACATCCAACTTTGGTTTCCATGAACAGAGAGATGTGAGAGGTTTAGATTTTAGAAAGCTTTGTCAGGTACCACACACATGCCAGAGGTTCTGAAAAAGCAGGGTTGGATCAATGGCTTGTCCCTGGTTGGTCTTTGTGAGAGTTACTGTAGATGAGCAGACTGCTGCCCAATTTCTAAGCTTTTCAGCCCTGTGATTTTTATGGTATACAGCCATAAGGTGTAGTGTGATCAGGTTCAGCGGCTCTTACACCTATTTACCTGTGCAATCAATCCTTGGCAAGAAACAGCAAAGGTGTCCGTCAGACTTCAGGAGTTTGATTTTCTGTTCATTGGATTTTTTGGGTAAGTGAAGAGATAGTGATGCTCTCAGTAGCAAGAAGGATTCCTGCGTTTTTTGTTTGAGAAATTTAAAGGGCATGGTTTATTCTTTCATTTCATTTTCCCCTCCTTCAGAGAACAGATGTTGGAGTTATGCTTAGTCATTCCAGTGCTAAACACTTGCCTTAAGCAGCAGCATTACTGTAAAAAAAAAAAAAAAAAGAAAATGAAAAGCTTTATGCCATTCCACAAAGCACGTATGAATGTGGACTTGCATTTCTGAATTTTGGCAGGAAATGAGGTGGGAAATGCTGTATTAGAAACCATGTCCAAAGAATCTGTAATGACACAACTTAATTATGTTGGCAAGGGACTCTGGCAAGGTGCTCGAGCTTCCTTCACACGGTGACAGCGTCTCTCTAGGTTTTGCCAGTTATTGCCTCTTGCCCTGCACTCTGATGTTTTAAGAGAACGATGTTTGCTGAATGGGAGCGTGGAGGTGGAAACTAAACAGAGTAACATTCTCAACTCCAGCACAGTCTACTTTGGCGTGCACCACACTGCTTTTTCTACAGGGATTTGCATGTTCTGTGAAGTGTAGTGGACTGAAATTATGCATTTACAACATTAATTGTAGTGTCCGCTCCAGGTCCGTTGCTCTGTGTGGATACGCGTGCAGTGACTCACATTGTTCTGACGCTTCTCCACATGCTCTCCTCTGTGCCCAGTTCAAACTGTGTACAGAAGGCATCACCAGTGCTGTGATAACACTCTGATGCTTCTGCTGGACTCTCTACTGATGTCAGTTGTCCTTTAGAACCCAAGGTCATAAACTGCTTCAAAGATACCCCAAATTAAATGGGCTGTAACCTCTTTGAGTGTGGTTCTGACTACTCTCAGTTACAAGCATTTCTCTCTGTTGCTGTTACACTGTTAACAAGACATGCAGACCTGGGACAGAGTTTGAGTCAGGGCCACTGGAACCTTATAAACACTACAGATACACCTACCATGCAAAGCAGAATTCACACATGGAATTCCTTCCAAGCTGTCCAGATGCCTTGGTATCTTTCCTGCAGGTAACCTGCCCGTTGAGAATTGAGTCCTTGCTCCCTGTCTTCTCTTGAAGGTTGTTTCTCTCCTTACCTCTATTACACAATTTCATTTTTCAGTGCTGCTCTCCTACTTTCACACATTTCTCTTGCTACCGGTTGCAACTTCACTCTCAAAAAGTGTCATTCTACAAGACTCCTGAGGGACATTGCTCCAGCACCAGGACGGATAATGATATGCCTGGTTTTTCTCACTATTTCAATACCTGTATTTTGATACTTGTTTTGGAAATAACTTTTATTTTATCCAAACTTGCCCAAGCAGCATTGGTGACTGAAGAGCTGCTTTTCTCAAAAGTGTTTTACTGAGATGTAGTGCAGCATGTTTGTGAGGATTGCAAAACCATTTGGCTGGCACCTGCCGGGTTGTTGATTTTTCCAAAGATGTGCCTAACAGAATATGCTATGACATATAATGATCAGTGCAAGTAGATAATAAAAATCTTCTACATTTATTTTTATTTCTAAATAATAAAAATTAAAATAGGCACATTATATGCTATGCATACATATGACATATATAAAATTGTTTTTTAATGGGAAACAAGCAGCTTCCTCACCTTTCATGGTGTGTTATGGTTGTTCACTGACAAGCTCAGACAGATCTTTAATCTTAGAGAGATTAAGTTTGGGCCTATTTCTTTCTTAAATTTTGGATGTAATTTAAAAAGTTAATGTGTTTCATCTTGATTTCTTAAGAAGTACACTAATCTAATTTCTAGAAAGACATTGGTAGAGCCAAGAAGTACCCTTTTATAATGGCAATAAAGTGACAATTTCTTGAAAAGAAGCATAAGAGGGACTATTGCTTCCTGGCACTTTTTTCAAGTTAATATTTGGAAACAGTGGTTTGAAATTCTCTTAAACTTGTCATGTTCTTACTTTTCCGTGGCATTCTGGATTATTTGCAGTTTGAAAACAGATACATTAGTTGTGTGTTGCAAGGAACAATTTAATTTGTCTTTTTCCTACATTTTCCTTGCAATTCATAGAATATCATAAAACATGCTCTTTAACCTGGTGGTATGTTTTTAGGCAGTATTACTACTGAGAATAGGCTTAGGCTTATGCCACCAATATCACAGTAAGCTCATGTTTTTTCTGCCTTGAAAGATCTGCAGATGTTCTCAGAGGGCCAAACCCTTAATAATTGAAAACGCCAGATACCTCAGTCTTTTTTGTCTTTTTTTTTTTTGGTCTTTTTTTCTTTTTTTCTTTTCTTTTTCCCTTGCTTTAATTTCCTCTTCATTTTTGGTATCTGAAGTTGCAATTTCTTATTGTGTGGTATCTTTCATCAATCAGGTGCACATATGAACGTGTAAATTGCCCCTTATTTTTATGTGGCATACTCAGAAAGGAACAGGACCAGTGTCTTTCTTATTCCAATCCCTGCTTAACCTTTCAGGTTTTTGACAGGTGCCCTCTAAGCAGTGAGTAATGCTAATAGAAAACATTGGGAGCTTGTCTGTGAAATGACAGGATAAGTAACTCACAGGTGATTCTTGTCTGCTGCATCTTCCCTACCAGCCTTTGTTCTTAAGTCATTTGATTTTCTATAGCAAAAGTATCAAGGAGAAAAGTTCTTTCCTGCTTTTTCCTTTGAGTTCCCAGACTGCTGGGGAAGATGGAGAGAAGAAGAGAGGTAGGCAATATTTCTGCTTTATAATTAGGTCAGTGGTTTCAATTTGTACAGAAGGTGTTTGAGCTGTAGCTGAGTCAATGGCAAAGGCAATTTTGTTTTATTTTGCTTTATTTTGTTGTCCTGACAGATACTTTAGCTGCTAAAGAGAGAAAAGCACTTTGACATGAAACTGCTATGCATTTCAGTGATCTTGGCCCTGTGCGTCCTACCAAAGTCTTTATGCTTGACACTGTTGAATGTTTTTTTAAAGATCTGTGTTTTGGGTGGATCCTGACAGTTCAGCAATGGTCAGTGGAAGGCAGTGAGTAGACTGTGAACTACGACTGTCCTCCTTTTGGAATAAGAGTTTCGAGAACTAAATACAAAATGAGTTGGGGTAAGAAATGGGAGATCGTCAAGAGAAAAGGGCTGGCAGAGGAAATGAAATCACTGAAAGCGGGTGCTTTACAGCTCATTACCAAAAGTTGGCATGTCTTCTTCTGTCATGGCAGCTGCTTTGCCTTATTACCCCTCTGTACCAGTGGGCACTGGGGAGCTCTTTGTACTGAAGAGAAGTCACCCAGTAACTCCGAAGCAAAGCATTTGAAAGAAATGGATGAAGTGTGTGTGTACACGCATGGTGAGAACACTTGTATCCATGGTTATTTCTGAGGGAGGTGGGCAGGAGCTGTGAAGTGAGAGAAGAAAAGGAAGCATGTAAGGAAGACGTTCTTTATTTTCCACTGATTCATTACCTAAAAAACTGCAAAATGTGAGTGTGCCATACAGCTGCATTGGGAAGGAAAGGCTCAGTGAATCATTTTGTTTGTTTTAATTGAACAGTGATAGGAAAAACAACTTATTATCTTAATAAGCCAGTTCAATGTTGTATAGTAAAACCCTTTACAACTGCCGTTATGTTTTCTCACCCCAGAGGCATAAAACCTATTTTTTGCATCAGTGAAACATTGGCAGTCACTGTTTCATGGATTTTCAGGTTGGTATGTGAAAAATCAGAAGCATTTAACAATTCTTGCAAGTGTGTTTGTGCTAATATGTTGAAAATGTGATGTCTGCAGTTTGGTTGCATTTGCAATTGTGTGTCCAAGGGCTATGCTCAGACGTGACGGGTGTCACCTCAGATGTGCAGGGAGAAGGCAGGGAAGCAGGGTGCTTTGAGGTCTTTGGAGGTCTGTTTCATTTCATCAGAGCCTGTTTCAGAAGCTTAAGGTAGACAGAGTTTATTATTTTGTTGACTGTGTCCTTTTCTATGCTGACACCATGTGTAGAGGAAGTGGAAATTTCATCTTTGGTTTTTCTCGCTCTTCAGTCCTTGGCTGTTGAGTCAGCTTCCTTTCAAAGACTCTGTTAGCATGGAAAGCTGTGTGATATAATCACTGCTATTTGGGTGGGTGTTTTAAAGGGATTCTGCTGTAGGTTATTGCTCCACTGTTATGTAGTTCCTACAGTTAAATTTGTTACATTTTTGAAGTGATTTTTTAGTGGACTTCTAGATCACTGCATGGAAGGTCTATGAGCAGAAGTAAATAATCAGATATTTGGGGTTAAAGTGGGGATAGAGCTCTGTATTAGAGGTGAATTTTTTAATCAAAAAGGAGGTATAAAATTAAATCACCCAACAAAAAATATGTAGTTGAAATAATCTGCAGGCAACTGAGAAGCACAACATGATCTTTCTTTCTGGCAGTTATTTTGAAATGAAATAAAAGAGATGGTATGCTTTAGTGGCAGGTCAGCATAGAAGATAGTGTTATTGCAATTGTCAGTACCTTCTCAGAGGTGTTGATGTTTGTCAAAAATCCTGCCTGTAAAGGGTTGGATTTTTGGTATTGAGGTATGGTAGTAACTGCCATGAGGTCTGTCACTACAGCATAGTCACAGTAACTTCCAGTTACTCTTGCAGCAACAGATGTTCTATATAAAGGTTTCAGATTGACAGAGGGGGGGACTATAATAGCTGTAGAAATACATTCTGCTTCTGTTCCTACAGAAAAAAACCTATAGTAAAGACTCATAAATCAAAAGAAAAGGGAGCATGCCATGTGTATGTTAAGTCAGTTATGGGGCCTGAGCTTGTCAGTCAAACATAATGAAATTCATATTTCTGCTGAAATTACTGTTTTCTGCTTCAGAAAGAAACACAAAATATTTCATAAGTTCATGAAATGCCATGAGTTGTAAATATGTGAGAATTTTGTGACTGAAAAAAAAAATTTACTGATGCGGTCAAAGCTAATCATATTTTTTTAATGCAAGGGAAGTAACATCTTGGAACTTGGCAGGCACTGACCATGGTGTTTTTCTGACATTTGATGTGCCACCCAGTAATAATGCAGTTGTAGGAGAGAAAAACAATGGCCATGGGAGGAGATGTATCGCTGTTTTGGCATGTCATGATGATAAAAAAGGATTGTTGTCAATTTTGGTGAAAGGAAGGGAAAATTCTTTGTAGTCTCTTTGTTTCTTGGGGGCAAAAAATGAAAAGCAAAACTTGGTGGGATGAGAGGGTGATGAAACATAGAAATGGCTGAGACTTCTTACTGAAACACCTCTTTGCAGAGTTATTCATACTGACAGCTACTTTTCTAAAGAAAGAAAGACTTCTGTGATTCCAGATTTTTGACGTGATGAAAGATACCTTTGTTGGCTTAGCCAAACTACGAACAAAACCCTATTGGTGTGTTATTTTTCTTGTTACCTTCAGCAGATGATATTAAGCCAGTTTGTAGACGTGAGCTGGTAGACACGTCTGAGCAAGCAAACGCACATTTTTACTGTGTTACTCAGCATTATAACAGTTTGCCAAGACTCAGTCAGATTTATGTTAATTTTTCATTTGTGGTAATTTCTTTTTGACTGGCCAAAAATAGGTGCACTTTGTACATATAGGTGTCTTTATAGCCTTACCAAAACTTGTAGCAAATGTTGGCACATGAGCTAACTTACTCATTCTGGACCCACAAGCTACCTGTCTGGAGAGCACACTGTGCTTTGGGGTGTGCATTACCCATTTGCAAACCCATTCGTTTTCCGTGTGAAAACAATGGCATTCGCCATCTGTGCAGTAGCAGTTGTACACTCACAGAGCTACAAAGATCATGACGGAATAGCAGCCAGCCAGTAGCCACTTTACCATGTTCTTGTAGCCTCCCAAAAGTGTGATTCGTGCTCAATAACCATGCCACAGTGAACCGAGATGCTGATCTTGGTCATGGCACCTGGCTCCTGGTTTTGTGTTTTCACAGCAGTAATTTTATTGTGTTGCTCAACTGTTGGGATACGTGTGAATTTCTTGGCTAGCCATGTCTCTGACATAACAAGAATATTAGTTTTTATGTTGAGCCTACATATTTTGCTGTGGCTATTCTCCCTTCCTAACATGGGACCTCATTCCCATTAAACTGTACTTTCTTGCTGTCTATCACTGTGGTATTAAAGTACCTGTCTGACCAGACAGGAGTTGCCAGCAGGAATGGGAGGCACTCTATTCAAAAGTACCCAGTAGCTGCTTTGTCAGTCAGGCAAAACCCAGGACACTTTTCAGGTTGGGGTTTATAGGGACCTGAATCAAACAATGACTTCTCATTTCAGTTTAACTGGTATTTCTGGAGACTTCAGATTTTCAAGTCTAGATAGAGAAGAAAATGAAACTTGCTTGTAGTTACAGTAAAACCCAGTGGCCAGTGCTGAAACTCCCAGCAGGTACAGAGTGATTATGATCTGTGTGGTGGATGTGAGGGGAGCAGTGCTGTAGGGCAGCATCCTGTTCGTGATACGTGGCTTTCTGAGTACTGGACTCAGACCTGTCACCTGCAGGGTCTTGTCTGCAGTTGGAGGAAGGGCAAAAAATAATCAGCCTAAGTAGAAATGCAAACAAACCATCATGCTTTTAATCACAGGGACAGTGTGGGAATCATAAATCAGGGAAAGGGCTAATGGAGTGGTTACAGGAAGCGCAGATGATTAGGAAAGGTTAGACTTCTCTTTCAAGATACTTTAGCTGTTCACTGACCCTGCACAAGCTAAATTTTTGCATAGCAGATACGATAAATAGAAAACAAGATTATACAGAAAGAAATCAATGTTGTGTAGATCTTCTCATTTAATTGCGTTTTCTGTACTCTGAAATATGTCTGCTTCTCTTAACCACATATGGTAACAAAACACTACGCTCTTCTGATGGCAGGTACAACGTAGATGCACACAGTGTTCCTCTATCCCTGTTTCTGTCCTTGTGAGGAGTTTTTCCCTTGCTACCTCTCAGGATTGAAAAAAAGTATATAATGTGATGGAGTTCTTTTTCCAGAAAAGAAAGCCAATGAAGTTTGAAGAGACAGAATAACATGGTAAAGTAGCTTTTCTGTTCATGTAGATACTGTTGAGATATCTCATCTGTTCCTACTGGGGCCTGCAAGGACGAGACTGGAAAACTCATTATTATATTTCTGTATCTATTACCTTAGGCACAGCTTTGAGGCTGGAACCACAGCCATCTGAATTTTGTAGTCAAGGAATGTATCACAAAAATATTTTAATTTCACAGAACTTACATGCTCACAAACATATTTTTCAATGCTCTATCAGTTATTTTAATAACAGGTATTTAACCTCCTTAAAAATCTCTTCTTCTTTGCTTTGATGACCCTTTCTTAAGGCTTACAATGACCTTTACCTTTCCTTCTTGTACAGTAGTCTGAAACTGACCTACTGCTATAATAGCACCTGAGTATTAAAGATTTCTAGGACCTATTTTCTGTTTTATTTTAGTTTTGCATAGCCTTGGGCTTCTGAAACAAACCTTATATCTTCAAAGATAGCTTTCTTTTTAGTATATCTATAATAGTGCCCAACTATAGACACCTTTGGCCCGATTTTGAGAAGTTCCCAAACTTCCAGCAGAGATGCATTGCAAGCTATGCCTGTCCAGAGATTTCAGTTTCTTAGTTTTGTTATACTGAACTTCCTGAATGTTTTTCTAAGTTTTCCTCTCATTTTCCAGTTTCGCAAATGGTTTCAGTAATGCCACTGCTGTCCTGCACTTCATGGTTCTTGGCATAAGCTATGTTAGCTTTTTTGTACAAATAATGATAACACTTTATTTGTTATGTTTTTGATGAGCAAAAATGTTGTAACCAAGGTACAGGTAATTTGGTTATGTCATTTGTAAAACATAACTAGGGGTCTGTGCAGGAGTCCGCCTCCAAGTTTATATTTATCACTTTAGGAACTGGTTTGAGATCAATCAGTGCCACTGAAATCTTGCACACTGAGTGACTCCCCTTTTCCAAAAAGAGGTGCCTTCTCTACTTATGTCGTATCCAACAGGCATTTCTGTAAATGTCTCCTGATCAGGCAATTTCGTTTGACATCTTCTGGTCTTGTAACACCCTGACGTTCAAGGGGTCTTTCGGAGTCAGAGAACGCAAAGCTCCTTTGACTCTGTATAACGTGCCTTGAGCAATAAGAGATTCCAGCCAGTGTGAGCTGCAGGCCCTCACCCCGTGTACCAGATTTGTATCTCCTCCTTGGCCAGCTGGAAAGGGAGGGCAGTGTGCAAGAGAGATGTGTTTTGCTCATCTGTGCAGAAATAATGTAGGAGAGGCTGGAGACAGGTGTAGGTAAGAACTGTGGGCTGAGTCAGCCCTGTAGGGCAAGAGTGAGGGAGCAGGATCTCTGTGAGTTCCCTGGGAGCTAAAGACTGAATTGCACCAGGTGACAACAGTACTGGAGAATGGGACTCCAGCCCTGAAAGCCTTACAGCATCTGCTTTAACAGTCTGACTTGGCCTGTGATACAGCCGCTTGGCTGCAGGCTCAGGATTTAACTTTTGGGGGCTACCTAATACTGTGGAAGCTTGTTGATTAGCAGTTGCAGCATGAGGACTATACTTTGGTGAAAGCAGAGCTGCTGTTGCAAAGTTCCCTCAGGCTTCTCTTCTTGTTGTATTTGCTGGGTTAGTGGTCTGCAGGTGATACTTGGACGAAGGGATTTAATTTTTTTTTTAAATCTTATTTTCTTTAAAGGTCTTTGATTTGCTATCTGTTTTGTTTGAGGGCTCTGCCTTATGGCTGGTAGGTGACCAGTTAATGTCGTGCAAAGTGGAGTTTTTTAAAAAGGATTGATGCCTTCAACATTAAGAAAAAAATTCCTTTGCATTAGTCCATTTTAACAGCCAAGGCAATTTTCCACATGGTGGCTTTATGGTAATGGGTTGCAGCTCTTGCCAGCCATGACCAGAACATTACAGGAAATGTATTTTCATGGAAGATTTGCTGCAATTGCCAACTGGAGAAAGGGAGGGGGGCAAGGGTTTGTTCTGTTAATGGACAACTGCGTACCATGGTATGAATCCCTCCTGTTAAATTAAATTGGTTTGCACTTTCCACTATTGCTTGTTCCCCGCTGAAAGAAATAGTCACTGATAAGCCATTTCCCTCTGTAAGAACTGACGTGTTGGTGTAGCATGACACCTTATGCTGAAATGGGGTGAACAACAAACACATTTAGGTGTCTGACTGAGATAATTTAAGTGGTACAAACAACTGGAATATTTCCATGGAGTGACTTGGTCAGAACTGGAACTAATGGAAATTGGCTTTGCAGCCTCAGTGCTTATAGGTGGTAATATCTTACATGATTTACAGGAGTACTGAATGAGATTTTAAATCTGCAGATATTACTGCACATGCATGTCTTTAAGCATGTGAATAGTATCTTTAAATTAAAACTTTAGCATGAAAGTTTAAAGGTTTGGGTGGGTTTTGATGCACTGTATTGTTTTTCCATAGCTGCTACAGCTGTAAGTTCTATACTTTCCAAGTAGAAGCAGGAATGTTATTTATATGTGAAAATGTTATCCGTGCTGGGAATATAGGATTGCTTGCAGGAAAAAGGGCTGCATGACTGATTCCCCTTTGGTAAATATTTGAATTCCAGTAGGTCCATTATCAATTCCATATGAGATATTTTCCAGCTCTTCCTGCACACAGAGGAGATGAGAATAAAAGAGAAACAGAAAAGAGAGAGAACATAGGTGCATAAGCTAAACTCCTTGTTCCTGTTAAAGTAGTTTGGTGCTGTGGGGCAGGGATACCTCTGAAATACTCATGTAAGGTCTTACTGGCTTATGCTCTCATTTAATTTCTCTGCCGCTTGATTTCAGTCTTCTCTTGTAAGGAGTTTAAAGCTGAGTTCTCTTAAGTTTGTGCTGACCCTGACACTGGATAAGTCAGTTTGTTGAAACAGAGTTTAATAGAGACTTCACTTGTAATTGGCAAATGTCATTATAAAGAAGCATATGAGGTAGGTTTTGCTCTGTAAGAGCAGAGTCATGCCAAACCAGGATGGGGGTGGTAAGACCATCCAGAAAGTAAAAATTGTGTTTGTAAAAATAGTTTTGGAGTGGTTGAGGGTTTTATCGTGATGTGTGGAATTTTCAGCAGTTGCGTTGGTTTTGCTTTGAATTTAGTTTAGAAAGTTTTAGTGCCTACTGTGTGATATTTGTAATTACATGAGTAGGGAAAGAGGAAACGGTGAAGCAAAACTAATTGATAAAACTACCCTGAACATACAATAGATGTATTTCTTGACAAACTGCCAATCTTTGTGTTGGAAAATGTTCATGTAGTCCTTTAATTTTCCATTCCCAACAAGGAGGGATTAGTTTACCTATGTTTGCCTGCAGAAAAACTGGAATGACCAATTGAAGCTCACCCTTTTGAGGCAGTGCTGTTTTATACTAACAGCAGGTACTGGATGAACATAGTTGATATAGTTCATGTGGCATATGATATATTTAAAATCTGGTTTTAATTTTGATCTTAACAGCAGCATTATAATAATGTTTCACATCTTATTCTGCTATACTCATCATGCTTTAACATTCTCTGTTACACAGATAGAAGCACCAGAGTAAATTGGAAGAAATCTGGAATTGGGAGCATGGTGGAAAGGCTGGGGCCTTGTAGGAGCTGGCACTATCTTGCTTCCTCTTTGTGACTAAACTTAGGGAGTACAAGGTGTAGTGCTTAGTTCCTTGTAAAGCTTGGTGATGGTAGGAGAGAATGACAGGGTTGATGGTCTCCAACCATTTCTGTAGTATCCTGAGTGTGACATTTGCAAAATATGCATAAGCTCTTGAAACTGCAAGAGTAATTGAATTCAGAGCTGAGGTGGGGAATCAGCCATGCAGTGCCTTACTCTGCAAGGGAACAAGGCAGCCTTTTTGTACTGGCCCTGATTGCTGCTCATCTTCCGAACAAAGGAACGTGCAAAGAACCCCCTCCACCAAAGGTGATGCTTTGATACAGCGAGGAAGGGAAATGAAGGGGTAGGGGAAACTAAAAGTAAAACCCTAAGTCCTGTCTGCAAATACAGAGTGAAGCTGACTGTATGGTTCCTGCTTTTCTTTGCCTTTTTAAATTTTATTGATGGGTAGCTATTCTTCTTAGCATGAACTTCAACTTTCATCTGTACTACTTGTTGGAAGGCCTGGAGTTCAATAAAGCAGTCAAATGAGACGCAGTGAAATAGTACAATCATTTTACAAATTAGCACTCCCCTCAATGACTGTTTCCACCTGACTGGAGTGGCTTCTGTGGTAGATTGAGTATGACACACCATCTCGTATCCCAAAGACAGAGCTATTAAACCAACGTACCATGCATGATTTCTTAACACAGTATCATCAGAGGATTGTTAAATATTCACTGGAATAGGAAGAAATGCAGGCTTTTGAAGAAAATCAAACTTTTCCGTGCCAACTGGCTATTAAAAACTTGACGAAAAATAATGGTTCCTCACAACTGTGCCCCACTGTGCTCTTGGAGAGCTCTATATAGCTTCATCCCTCTCTGAATCCTGTGAGCAAGGCAGCTCCTTGCTGAAAGAGAAAGGGACTACTGTGTACCTGGATGAAGAAACAGAGTTCTTTGCTGATGGATATGGTGCGTAGAAAAAAGTAGTTTAATCATTTGTGTGGTCAGTCCTCAGCTTTAAGGGAGATAAATGAGTCACATGCACCTGGTGCTTGGCAGTAGAAACAATATGGTCCCAGTCAGTCCACAGGTGATTTACTTGATGTGTGTTAGTAGGTACAGAGTGGTGTGGGTGAAAACAGTGATGCCTTTGGGGGAAGAAACAATATATTTTGCACTGTCTGTTTTAGGAATAAGCATTAGATGTTTGCACTGGAAATGACATTAAAAGTTTCATGTCAACTCATAAAAGTAGAGAAATGCAGAGTTAAAGTTTGAGTCCTGTTTGCCTTCAACATTATAGCATCTAAAAATAAAACGTTTTAACTCTGTATCACTTGCTTATGAGTAAAAATGAATGCATAGCAGAAGCTGTGCAAGTGGGAGTAAATTAGAGAGTCCATCTTTGATTTCTTTGTTCATTTGCAGTACTCCAAATGATGGACCAGTCTGATATTGCTTATGCAGAAAGTTTATGCTTTAGCAACTGACCTTTTTAGGATTTTTTTCTTGTTTGTGTATCATAGTAAAGAATGGTGTTGGATTCTGTTATTTGAGATTTTCTGTATTTTGTTGTTTTGACTTTTTCTTGTTGCCAGTTTTTCCCCTCATTTGGGTACCTTGCTGTGAGCATGGCATTAACATGTTTTGGTAGTTCCCTGACTGCAGTAGTTCTGTGATGAATCTTCCTGGCTGGACTGGAAATGGATTGCCTTGGAAGTGAAAAATAATAGGCTGAAAGCAGTTTTAGACGTTGCTTTCAGTTTTTATCAGTGCTTTGCAAAGAGACTCAAGTTTATAAGAGACCTGCATTGATTTTAAAAAATCCCAACTGGCTCCTTGCCACTTAAATACTAAGAGCTAGCTCAACAAGCGGATGTTTTAGTTATGAAACAGCCAGCCCTTATGATCAGTAACTATCTGTTCTGAAAAAATCACGACCTCAGACACCCCTAAAATGGCTGCAAGAAGGAGCAATGGTGCTTGTGCCTTGAACCCAGAGTCTGCCCGGCATTGTTATCACATGTGGCTGGTTTATTTCAAGCATATCCTTTTGTCATGTTATGCAATTGCATTTGTTGAGGTGTCTTGCTAAGTGAAGGGTGTCTCAAGATAAGAAAATCTGTGATGCTGATCTTTGAGATCATGAGCCATAAAAGCCTGTTGTTTGTATTACTGCAAGCTGGCATTACTGCAAGTTTGTATTACTGAAAGTTGGTTCTTTTTACAGGTTACAGAATACCTGTAAGGAAGCAAAGTTTAGATCTTCCTGCAGTCTGAACAAAATCCTTCCCTTAGCTTGGTTACAGGGAAAGGTCCTGTGCTGCTAGATGTTGCAATTGGGTGGCACAAGGAAAACGCAGAGTCGGTTTCATCAGCTACTAAATAGAATTGAAGGCACAAAAGAATTTAAACCCTTCACTCCAATCTGAGTCATTACTTGATCACAGATTGTCTCCTGTTGTTAATGTCAAGAGAGAAGTCTGCTCTTCTGAAACAGCTGAGTGTCTTTGGAATTCTGGTTTACGGAGGGCTATTTTACAGATGGGTTGGTTTTCTGCTTTTTCTTAAACACTTTGCCTACTGGATGTTTGTATCTGTAGCTGAACAGCTGATGCTTCAAAAGAAAAAATGGATAAGGAAGAAAACAGAAAAACAGCTATTTTCTCAGTTGCTATAAATTAATGTCAATATCCCATTATTAACCAAGGTTTCTTTGTCTTAGTGCTGAGTATTGTTACATGGGTAAGATCTAAGGCAATGTTGTCCACAGTAAATAGAGGAGTTTCATGGATGTCCAACCAGAGCTGGGCACCTCTTCAAAATGGAGTAGGAAGACGCAAAGGGATCATTCATTCTTTCTGCAAACAGCAAATGTAATAAAAAGCTTCATTGGGTTTTGTTTTCATTCCTTCACACAGCAGCTGAATTGCAATTATACTTAGATTTTTTTTCCCCACTGTTATTAGAAGGAGAAGAAAGCTATTATTCCAGCATTACCAATTCAGACATGAAAATGAAAGTGTTTATTTACTTTTGTTACAGAGGTTGAGTGCATGATCCTACTTGCATTGTCATCAGTGGCAAAACTGCGATTGATTTCAGTGAGAACTGGGTTGTCCTCTTGTTGGGAACAGGAGATGCTATGATGAGTTTAATTTGTGACAGCTAAAAGAGCGTTCAGAGTTAAGGAACTGAAAAACAACCCACAAAAAAGTGGAACAATATATTAGGAAAACATCCAGCTATCATATCTGTGGGCCTAGTAATAATTTTAGGGGAAGTAAACAGTGGCAGTGGACTGTGAGAACATGCAGTGATCATTAAAAAATACCAGATTTTTGGAAAATCTTTCCCTCAGGGAAGAAGTGTCTTTTTGGAAAATAGTAACTCTAAAACAAATATAGCAAACATGTTCAAATTAATATTTCTGAAGCATAAAATGAGAGATGTGTGGATTTGGTTTAGTACAGTTTAATTTGTCTCTAGATGAGCTTTGTGGGTGCCCCAGCTTGGCAAGTCCAGTTGTCTGTACATGTTCCCAGGCTTACAGCAGGATGGGAGGAAAGGGTGCTATTGCTGTTCTTTCCAGGTGTGGAAGTGGCCCCAGTCTGAGCAACCTGTGCTGCTTTGTGCCCAAAACTCCCTGGTTTAAATGGGGTTAGTTAGCTGAAGGTGTGCCTGTGTGGAGTAGGAAACTGAGAGTAAGTAGTGCATTTTAAATTTGTCTTTGCTTCTCATGCTGGCAGGCGTGAAGTAGAGCTAATTTTGTTTGAGTTTTACGGTATCTGAGCCAAAGTTTATGTAGTCCATGTCTCTTCTGTTTAGTGAATAATCAGCAAAACAAAAGTAATCAGTCTGTGTCTTTCTTCTTAAAAAACAACAAGAAGTCATTATGGGAACCCTTGAAATAGAAGACATGGGAATATGTGTTGAGAAAGGAACACAGATTATTTTTTTTGTAATTGTTAATGCCTTGCTGTAAGTAGAAAGCTTTTCAGTTTAAACAACAGTTGTAAAGTGATGAAAAAGGAGTTAAATGTGTCCTTCACTCTACAACTTTTGCATTTTCTTTGGATTCAATTTGAGCAGAGCAGTGATAATTCTTCAACAGAGCCAACTTTTACTTCTTGCCTTGCATTTATATTTACTAACCCAAACCTTCAGTACTTGCTCGAGATTGGGTTAATGCATTTTGTTGCTCCATTGGTACCCAAGGGAGGGAATGGGTTATGGTGAGGCTTTGACCCTGGTTGTTTGGAGACCTCAGAGCACACAGGAGGAACTTAATGACCCATTCCCTTTTCAGGAGCCACCCTGGGACTTCCTTTTGCCTTAGATCTGACAACTTTCAGCTCTTCTGAGAAGAATAGAGAGAGGGCTGTGAAATGGGATGGTGTGGTGGTTCTTGGAATGTTTAGAGGAAACTAAGTGATTTCAGTCCCAGTTCCACAGCCTTGTTTTACTGCAGGAGTCAGGATCCCCTGGCTTCAGCAGCTGCGCTTCTTTTTCCTTGGGTGCAGGCAGGATTCATGTAACTCCTTACTGTAAGATACTTAGTTATGCAGTCCATCTGCTCCGTTGTCCTCCTGTGCAGGTGGGAATGCAGTTACTGGCTGCTTGTGCATGCTTGGAGAGGGTGAAAAAGAGCATGAAAATGATGTCACCCAGAATGGAAAGAACTGGTTTGGGTTAATTTGAGGGGGTTTTGTTTGTTTGTTTGTTTTGGTGAGGTTTACTTTGGTTATCCATCCCTTCCCTCTCCCCTCCCTACCCCCAACACTGTGTGCATGTTCTGAAGAAACAGCAGTTCACAGAGGGAAAATGTCATTATTGCTGATTTCAGTCTGGGTAGCTTATTTGATTGCTAACCAGATGGCACATCCCTGTCTTAAATAAATAAAGTATCCAGCTAGGATAAATACCATGTAATTTAAACTGGTTTTTAGGGGAAAGCGGGAAAGAGGGAATTGGTTAGCAAACACTAAAATTACTCTGTTCCTGGTCTTCCTTATCTCTAGTTGCTGTGGGAATCCGGGTGCTGCAATTTCAGATTCCTGCTCAGCTTCTTGATTTTGGCAGTTTAAGTAGATTTGTACAGCTGCACACAGCCTTCAGGATTGAGCATTTTGGGTTTTAAAGACAAAGATTTACTTCTGAAATTACGTTTCACGTTTTTAAATTAATTATTGAGCTTCTGGTGACCGAAGTTCCCTTTCAGTGTTTGCGAGGGTGATCCCAGGCCCAAGAGCCCTCCCTCTGTATTTTATGAAGTGTTCTTTGTATTTGATTTTGGTTATTGCCATGGCTATCTCACTATGAAGTTCTGCAAGATTTGATTCTTTCCATGACCTCTTTTCCCCTGTCCAGAGGAAGGTATGTCTGTAAGACAGGAATGTGCATCATCATATGCAATCTCAGTCTTAAAAAGTGGTGCCAGAAGATGAGACAGTGAAATTCTGACTGCTTGAAGGATTTTATGTCTCTGTAATACATCACTGTGTGCTTTCTCCACCCTTCTCCAGACTCCTGCATGCCTTTCCCTAGACAAAGGATGACCATGACTGCATAGACTACAGAGTTCTCAGACTGAGAAGTGGTTCAGAATAAAACATACCACAATAAGGTGGACCAAACCTGGGCTGAAACTGGGTTTTTTCTGTCATCAACCCATGAATTTGTGGCATGGTTTTAGAAATCTGTTTCTGTTCTGAAGTAGATCTGATTTGAGGAATTTGGAAGCAAACCCTTTTTGACAGGGAATTTCTTGTGGAAGGCTTTTGTCTTGCAGCTCGTTTGTTGGGAGAGGAGAAGGAGCACTATGGTCTTTACTTTCGGCTTAGAAAGCAAGTATTTGTGTTAGTTAGTTTGCTTTTCACTGGATTTTTCTCCAAAAAAGTCCCAAACTGGATCTCTAAAGATCTCAGTGTTTCTGTGACATCAGAAAGAAGCCGTGCAGGCCTGACATCTTTAATTGAGTTTACAGAGCTGGAGAGATTTCAGGCCCCATGTCCGTCGAGGTAATGTTGGTGTGGTTTTAAAAATGTGTGTTGCCCACTTGAGTCCACTGAAATTATGGCACTACCTGTAACCAGTATTAGATTCTTTTCTTCTTTCACTTTTTCTGTCTGATTATGTGTTTTCACCTTGCTTTCAGGTAGGATGAGTTAGTATCAGGATGTATTAGTCTTTAGCATGCCAATGATAAGCAGTTTCTTCTGTGATAAAGGTGGGGCACTAAAAGTTGCAAAATATGCAAGTTCTGGACTGGCATTCAACATTCCTTCTCCTTTTCTATACTCTTTCCACCAACAGCCCTTCAGGTGACTGGGGTGAGGTGAAATGCTGTGGTCAAAAGCAGCAGCTGCAGGTACATCTGCTCTGCAGCCACGGCCATCCCCGCTGCTTGGTCCGAAGCTGAGCCACCTTTACGTGGCACCTCATTTTTGGTACCAGTAGTACCTCATGTTGTCTGGCACAAGGTACCTGCATCTTACCTAGTAGCATGAACAGATTTTACAGCTCACACCAAGGTCTCTGCAGTTAGAATTACGCTGTCTACCAATAATCTCTGTTTTCCAGGTGACAGTTTGCTTTCACTGCAGAACAAGTGACACCACCTATGTTCTTCAGTTGGCTTACACTGTTTCTTCTTGTAGTATGGATGAAATACAGGTTTGGTTTTTTCTCATCCCGTACCCATGTTTTCAGGTGCTGGAGAGTTGGAGTGTCCCAAGACCACCAACACAGCCGATCACTGAAAAACAGTGTAAAAGAGTTAGTGCAAGGCGGCAGGAACGTTTGGCTCTGCAAGAGTAGAGTGCACACAACCCAAACAAACTGTGCATCTCCCTGGACGTGCTCTTCACTGTTCTTACCAATCTTCCCAGAAAATCAGCAGCACTTAAAGTTTGCTTTGAATTTTTACCTGCACCCAGTCACTTTATGGCAAACCCAGCGGTGTCTGGAAAGCGCTCGGCTTTGTCCCTGTGTGTAACTTGTTACCTTCCCAGCCTCTGTTCAGCCTACCTTTGTGCTGGCAGGCAGCACTGCGCAGAGGGCTGTCGTTCCTGGAAATGCTGCCCCTTTTCTGCCTCATGCATTTGCTCATGCCATGTCAAATGTAGACACCTCTGCTGCTGCTCAGCTCGTCCGCAGCGTGCCCAGGGCTGCCGGGCCTGCTGCCACACACAGCATCAGCTTTCTGGTCAAGCCACTGTGAATGCTTTCTTATTTCTTACTCTTTCCACTTAAAAATTTCTTCTTGAGCAATCAGAGTTGTCGGATTTTTCCTTCCTTGTGTGTGCATAGGTTTTTATTTATATATATCTCTATATATATAGGTTTTATTTTATATCCAAAGCACTGATACTATATTAATTGCTTTGTTCCACAGTTGAAATTCTGCAATTTTAAGATGATAAATTGTCTAAAAGAACTTTTCTGAAAGGTAATTTTTCTGCTGACTCTGTCATCTTTTTGGTCTTCCACAGAGATTCTGTAGCATGAGAGCCATTTTCTTGTAGTTTAGTATTTAGAATTCTGTGAATTTTGACATGTAGAATTTTTCTTTCAGTGCTTTTATGTGTGTTATTTCTCAGATTATTTTTGTTGGTAATCTGTATATAAATAGTCTATTATAATGCTTAATCCTTTGTTAAAGGAGACCTGGAAGGATCAATTATGCTCTAAAAGAATAATTAGCTATTTTTTCCTTGTTACCCTGAGTTGAATTTTCACTGTGTCGTATTGACTTTTAACAGTTTATTGAAAACTAGATTTGAGAAAGTCTGACTCTCACCCGACAGGCTAATAAGTCAATCTCTAATAGACCTGTGATGCTCCACAGCCACCAGCTAATAGATTTTCCATTGTTGTTCCTTCCTTGTTGATCAGATAATCTGTTTCGGTAGTTGAGCTATGGACATGCACAAATGGGACTTTACAGAGCATGAAGACCCTAAAATTTCCTTATACAAAGTTTCCATTCATTCTGATTTTCTAAGTTGCCAGCTTCTACTTGCTTTTTTTCCATTCCTCTTTTAATTCTGTTAAGAACTGCTTCTTACTGAATCTAGAGCTCCTGGAAGGCAGGGGACTGATGGTTCTGCAACCTGTTTTCTCTAAAGCTCCATAGAAGCGCTATCCCATAGAAATCAGGAGCTTTCCTCCTTACCTTTGGCTTAGCTGTGGAGAGTGTCAGCTCCTCTGTGAGCGCTGCCCTGGCTGTGGCTGCATGCACAGGGCTGTGGGGTCGCTGCTCCTTTCTCCTTGGGGCACACAGATGCGAAACAATTTCACGTGCTGCAGCTTTAGTTGTTGTCAGAGTGCAAGAATGGCAGGGTGTGGGGTAAAACTTTTCTCTGTGAGGAAGCTGATGTTTAGAGAGCTCCCTAAAAGCCTGTAATCTGCCGTGAAATTTATGAATATAAAAATGGACCGTCACAGATGGGCATTATTAACAAATGAGTTAATGCCAGCGAAGCATGAAAGGAAAGTAAAACTGTAGCAAATGATATTGTTTCTCTGTAAGAATTAGACTCCAAAAATTTTGCGTTAATCTTGCATACTGCTGTGTGCTGTGGCTCCAGCTAGGAAGCCAAGCCTCTTTTCATCTGCTAGAACGGCTCTTAAAATGATGTCAACGTGAAAGATACGGCCAAAATACTGCACAGAAAAATAGTCTGACTGTACGGAGCGTGTCTGGGATCTGTAGGTCTAATGTGAGCAAGTGAAGAGGTTTGGAGTTCTGTCAGTAACTCTGCAATGAACACCCAGCATTGTTTCTGCACAGCACGTGAAGAGAGCTGTTTTTAACCAGGATCAGAAGGCAGCAGCTCCTCCTCTTTTTATTTATAAGCTTAATAGGCCACTAGATTGAATGACTCGTCTTCAGGGGAGGGGAAGAAGAGTAATTAGGAAAACAGTTCTATTTGTGGCTATGCGTTGCGCACTGTTTTGTGTCTGCACATCCCCACCCACCCTCCTGTCCTGATGTTTGTAATTTTCAGCAATTTTAGCTCAGTGAATGCTAAGTTGTGGGGATGGGGATGTGGAGGGACACATGCAGTCCTTCCTCTCCCTGCCCCACGACCTGCAGGAAATGCAGTTTTTCATAGTAACTGGTTGATGCATGGACAAATTACTTGTTCCTAGAAATAGCAAATATTTTAAAGGATAATTCCTGAGGAATGTATTTAAAGGAAGAAAAATACCACCTTTATAATCAATTTTCACTTCTCTACTAGAACTGTAGAAGTAATTTTTAAGAAAGTTATCCACATGGTAGACGTGGAAGTTTTGATGCAGCAATACATATAGCTTTGAATGCAGAGATTAATTACTGAAAGGTGGTTGTGCCATGAACCGGACTTTTAGAAACTCAGTGGAGTCCAAATGTAGTTTCATGTTGTTGCCACGTATATGTGACTGAAAGTCAGGGCCTTTTAGACCTATTCGGCTTTGTTTTGGTTTCATGGGTTTTGTTGTGTAGCCTTCATTGCAGTAACAGTAATTTTTTTCGCCTACCTTTGAGTGGTGAGCTTTTAAAATTAAAGTGAAATGAAGATGGGGCTGATTCGGTTAAACTCTCTGTTTCTGTTTAACATCAACACATGAAGTTTAATAGCTCAGTTCCAACTTCTGAGCTTCAACCATGTGGTGAGGTCAGGCATGAAGGGAGAGCCACTCCACAGCCAGTATCTTGGATCAAAAGGGAGAGAAAACAACCTGATCCCAGTAGGTTTGCCAGGAGAAGGATGATAGATAAATGGGAAATAAGTAGAAAAACCTTCTAGGGGGAAATAAGAGTTTTCTGGATAAGTGATAACTTAATTAAGCTCACAAATTCTTTTCCTTTCCACAAGTTCTCTGTTTCTGCTGGCTTAAGCTCTAAGTGTAAATGAGAGAAAAATCTTTAGCTGATAATGTTCATCAGAGTGTTACACAGCCGGCCAGAACCTTTAAATTGTTCTGAAAGATAAAGAACTGGGCAACAGAAAACAAATTAGGTGAGAAACTGTCCTAAAGGAATCACCCTGATTTCGCAATTTCTTTTATAACTCATTATCCCTTTTTAAAGTCACAGTTTTCATAATAGGCACTTTTAGAAGAACCCCTGGGCCTAACCTTTTCTTGACTTTTGCTTGTTCTTTTGGTACTTTGATGGGAGGCTTAACCCCTGGAGCTCCTGCCCAGGTACATTCCATGGATGCGAGGTGTGGTCCTCCCCTTCTCTAACCGGCAGTGCTCCCTGCCTACGGCTTAAAGCTCTTACAGACCTTTTGGGAAAATAGGGGTCATTGTTTTGTGCAAACATTGCCAACATCCTTCTTGACAAGGAACTCAGACTTACTGGACCCAGCCTTACGTGCCATTTCAGGCTGTAGTAGAGCCCAGACAGCAGTGAAGACACCTTTTATGAGCTCAGGCCAGAATGACTTTGGAGCCTTCATCCTGTGGTGTTTGCTGCTAAAGGTGGAAGATTTCATTAAGATCCTTAACTGCAACTGAGAATTGAGGTTTTAAAAAATGTCTTAAGATTCCATTTAAAGAGGAAGAAGAAGACAGAGTAGAGGCAAGAGTTTGTGTGTGCATCTATGCCTTTACCCAAAGATTTTGGCCAGATGTGTCTTGGAAGAGGGAGCAGCTGGCCCCCAGGGCCATTCAGCACATCCCTCTTGGTGACCACCGCGAGCTGAACCCTTCGCTCTGCCTCTCTGAGGAGCTGAACTCCAGCACTTGCACTTGGTAGTCATTTAAAGAAAAAATCAAACCTCTGATTGGATTGCAATTATCTGCACTCTGTCCTGGTGGGAAAGTGGATGTGTATGTGGAATGAACAGGATTAGTGGTAACACTTCGCAGAAAGAGATCATGGAGTTAGAACTGCCCAAGCTGTATGTGACTCTCCCCAAAGCTCCCCTTCCCCTTTGGGGGAGCTAGGTGCAATCTGCCCTTCTTACTTTGAGCTGGGGACAGTTGGCAGTTTGTAATAGTTATTTCTGAGAGGATAATTCCAAGTTGAAAACAAACAAAAGCTGGACAGAGTCCTGTATTTTGTGACAGCATTCCCAGCAGAGAGCATATACTATACCCTTGTATTTTAAATTTATTTCTTCAGGCATTTACCTGATTTTGTGATTTCTGAGCACCTTCAAACACTGGATTGGTTTAATTTTTAGTTCATTTTGAAAAATAAAGCACGTTTTATAGAACAACAGTATGGATTCTGGCAATGCTGGATAATTAAAGAATGTTGAAACTTAGTAAGTGATTCTGAAAGATAGAGTATGTTTGCAATAGAGGAGTTGCCCCAGTGATGAGCCATGTTTTATGAATACTTCTCAAAATACCAGGTTACACATTTTTGTTTCATTTTTGCTAGACAATGTCTTAATGCTCACCTGATTGTTCCTCTATACAAAAAGCTACAAAGTAGGCTGGCTGAGGTATCTGGCTTCCTCTTTGGGAGCTTGATGTTTCAGAAACCACAGTGGATTTCCAAGGAATTCCTGATGTCAAAATCTATTCATGGTAAACTTCCATGAGAAACAGTCCAGGTAAGCTGTAGAGGGAATATTCTCTGGATCTCTTTGGAGATCTCCAGGTATACTTGCAACAGTGAAATGAGAAAGATCTATGCTCTCTAAACCCACATAAAAGCAGCTTCTGCTGAAATCATCTCTCTGCCTATGAGGCATTTAGAAGAAGAGGCTGCTGGCGAGGCAGTGGGAGGTGGGTCAGGGAGAGGCTGGGTGCTCTTGTAGTCCAGCTGAGAAGGGATTGGCTCTCTCTTGGCAGCCCTGGGTTTAGGTTTCATCTTTCAGGCTGGGAGACCAGGAGACAATTATTTCATTGATGATCTATCCAAACATGCCACTTATTATATGGACTCCTTTGTTTATAAAAGGCAATTATCTCTTTAATGAGCGATAGCAAAAGAAGGGGAGGGGAGAGAAACACACTCCTGCATCCACTGAGACAAATTTCCTTGCAGAGAAAAGCCTTCTGTCTCCCCTAATGAATTCCTCTGCAAATAGAAACGTTTACTAAGTGCTCCTGCTATGCTAGTGTGTATACTTTATGTATATTAACATAATTGTGCAATAGCTGTTGCATATGAGTAGATGGCACTTGGATGTAAACGCATAGGCTTTGCAAAAATGGGGGAAGCAAGTTTGTCATGAAATATGTTAGCTGGAATTTCTTTAAACTTTATTGACTTGGTGAAAGACTCCACAATTCCTAAGAAGTCCCTTCATTTCTGTGACATTCTTCCTCCTGTCCCCGCCACCTATTTCTTTACTGTAATTACTTCTGAAATCCGTTAATCCATATCTATTTGTGTACATGTAAAGTAGCAAGATGTGAAAAACCAAATCGTTTGAAAGGTTCTGTGTTGCCTTCCAGGGGAGAGAGTGTGTCAGGCTGTTTGTGAAAAAGGTGGATGCTTGTGACAGTAGGTTTCCTGATTACTGTAATAAGAAAGGACAGCAGTGCTAAATGGATGGGCAAAAAGAAACTGGAGACCAGAATACAGCACTTCAGCTCTCATAGACAAAGGAAGTGCAGGAAAAGGAGACACCTTCCTTAGACAAAAAGTCACTAATTCAAACAGTAGTGCGACCATTGCAGTGACTCCTACACATGCTTTGAAAATGTAAAGCCAGAGCACCCAATTAACACATCTGACTGTTGTTGATCAGGAAAATACACTGTTTGCTTGCACTCTGCATCAGTTACAGTTCCCTTGAAAAGTCGCTAAGAGCAGGATCCAAAATCCTTCCTGGAGAAAGGTGAGGCAGAGGGATAAAAGATAAGAGAAAAGCAAGAAAGGTAGAACTGGTGTGAACAGCTCCATTTATATCTGTGCGTGATTTGTCATCGTGCTAAAATTATTCCATTGCTTTTCCCTGTTTGCAAGGTACAAACTGTTTCCTTCTCAAGTCTCCCTGTACAGAAGCCAAGTATTGCCAGAAGCTCTCTGGAGATTTGGTAGAGCCTTCTGAGGCTGAGACGTTCTGCATGCTCACCTGGTGGGGAAAAAGCAACAGAGGTTGAATTGTCACCTGCTGGGGGTGGCATTATTTATGTTGTATCATCCTGATGGTGTCCCTGTGAGATCCACTGTAACAGTATGAAAATAAGAGTCTTTGACAGGGTTGGGGAATACATTTTCAAGGGACTTAATTTGCTTTCCAACTTTTGTTCTTAGTTCCTTCAGTCCTGGCTTGCTGTTTCACTTGAACATCTTTGGGAAACTTCACTGTCAGATGGAGTTACACTTCCAGTCAGTTTTTATCCTAAAATTTGGTGGAGGGGCGGGATAAACAGCAGTTCCTGTTGCCTTCTTTGAATCTGTGTTAAAATGTAGCGTGCTGCATTTTCCACAGTAATTTTAAAGCAGTCACACTTGCCTGTAACAATAGAGGGTAAAAAGAGTAGCTTAGGAAGAGGAGGTAACATACATTCATTCATTCACAGGTGTTTGCTGACTTTTGGACCACCAGTTTTGGTTAAGATTATATAGGTCTCAAATAACACTTTGTTACTTTTCCTACGTTTCTATCAATTTCTACAAAAAATGTTACAGAAAAGTATAGATGTATTTAGGGGAGAAATAAAAAGATCCTGAATACATTCTTACATTGAAACTGCAAGAGTTTAACTTTTTAAACTTTAAGCAAAGGAGAAGATGATATTTTGAATACAAACATCACCGTGGAAATGATCAAACATTTTTCTGCCTACTTTACCCTTTTCTAAGCACTTACTGCAGTTGCTTTCATTGCACTTAGATCAATGTTTGCTGTCGTTACCACACATACGCTGTAACTTCACCTTGCACTTCATTACTGACCAAAAGCAATCACTGCAAGCACAACCCAAACATTCTGACTTTTAAAAGGAAAATAAAAATACGATGGTTTTTATAACAAATGTGTACATTTTCTGAGTAGTGGAAAAGCATCTGTAAGTCAGCATTCACTTCTCTTATGTCAAAGAATTCTTTTGAGTCTAAATTGCCTGAATTTTTCCAAATACATTTTCAACCAAAAATTCAGTAGTATTGAAGTAAGTAAATCCTGCAAAAATCTGCTACAGTTGATCTGGGGTAAGTTACTAGTATTAAAAAGTTGTTTTGTATTTAATTATAAATTTTTTAGGGGGAGCTTTTTCTACTGTATCCCCAAGGTTGTAACTAGGATTCGATTAAGGTTGTTTGGAATCACGGCATAAGTTTAGAGTGTTGTGCATTGCATTTTATTCCATCTCTCTTCTCCTGATTTCTCATAGGACTGGGCAAGCAACTTCACCCTCTTCCTGTTGTTTTCTTGCTAGCATGCACGTTCTCTCTCACCCTCTGTTACTTTTGGGGGTTTTTTGTAAGTATTGTAGGTGCCTTGGGCTGGGATCAGCCTTTGCTTTATGTATGTCCTAACACGGTAGAATGGCAGATCTTGCTTAAAAACCTCTAGGTTCTCCTGTAATAGTAATGACAATCATAAATAGTAAATAACAACCCCATGAGCAGTTCTAGTTTACCACAAACAGCTTTTGTTCATAATATATACCTTGCTTGCTTTTTTTTTCGTTTTTAACAAATCAGAACATGTGAAGATAAAAATCCCAGAGCATTCAGATACAATTAAAAAATAAATTGACTCTCAGGAAGAAACACTGTGCAGTTGAGTCACTTAAAAGAAAAAAAGTGGGTAGAAATGCTGTATTGCTGTCTAGATGGAAAACATGTCAAATATGCATGAAAATCTCAGCCCAGGGGGTGGGGAGGTTGAAAAATGGAATGCATTTTTTTATCAGCTAAGAGAGACCATTTGCTTTCAACCTCACCTCTAATCCTGATAAAAGAGTTTATTGAACTCAGATGCTTTTCAAAGAGAACTGAAGGGCACATTCTAATTTTATTTCTCAGAGAAAGTTGAAATGACAATGTTGTCTTCATATCCTCAGTGCTGCTTCAGTAAAAAGCAAGAACAAAGCAGAAAAAACCCACTCTGTCTGCTCCCTCTCCCCAAGCCTGGTGACAGGGTGTTTTATGAACACTGTTTGTACTTCCATGTGCTCTGGCAGAGTCACGTGGAGTTCAGCACCAGGCTGTTCTGTCCCCCATGACATGAACCGTGGGGATCAGCCCATCCTGCTCTCTCTGGAGCTTCCACAGAACCTGGTGCTCAACGCCTCTGAAGGAAGGAACCACACTGAGGACTCTGCGTTTTTCCATTGCTTCTGCAGTGATCAGTCTCTTGAAAACATCACCACAACTGCTGTTTCAGCCTTTGCTTTGTGAGCTCCTGTACGTATCATGGCCTGCTTCTGAGGGGTCTGTGAGAGATCCAGGCCAAGGGAGTTTGAACAAGCTTGCATATAGTTAAAAAAACTATAAAAAGTCCTTATGTCCATTAGCAGCTGCTTAAAGAAATTGTTCAAACTGGAAAAGGTGAAATGCCACACCTGCTTCTTTACACAGTCTTTCTAGAAACTTTCCCCATAAAACTGGAAGAGTTGAAAACTACTTGGGAAAAGACGTGGTGTTGTAAAAGTTGTTTTAAAGCAATATTGAAGGACATCAGGTTGTATTCACGCAGTGAAGAGTCTTATGCATATATAATGGTCATGTGGGGATTTGTATCATTGTAAGTCTTTAGTCTCTTCATTTTGGACCTCCACAGACAATCAGTGGACGAAAGGAGTTTGGGATCTGAAGGAGGTTGTCCTCTTCTGTAGAGAAGGAGTAGGTTTTCCTTGCCTGTTTCTCAGCTTGCTCAAAGAGGTTATGATGCCTTCACATCTGTTCTTTTTTTATGTAGTCAGTCTGTAATCAGCTTTACAGTCGGTCTGTAGTGCACACCACTACTTCTGTCATCTGCAGCAGCCCTTGCTCTGTTTGAAATTTATCATTTTCTTATTTGCTGGGGTTCAAAAAAAAGTATTGCTTTTATACCTTATCATTATGAGACTTGAATTGTGCTGATAAAGAATGAGCAGGAATGAGCAAACAGCTACTGAGAGCTCAGGGAGAGAACAGGCTAGTATGAAGATCTTTGGTTTGGCTTTTTGGCAAGTCTCTGGATCAGATCCTGTATCACTCAGAGGTAGAGGGCAATGCCTGGTGATTGATCTCTTTTATGTAGTATGTAATACTGAGGAGTTGAGGGTTCCTCTGTTGTATAAATTACTTCTGATTATTTTTTAGTTTCTCCTAATCTCCTTGTAATTAAGACAGGAGGGAACTTTTCAGTCAACTTCTGGTAGGGAAAGGTCAATTTAATAAGCTTGATCATTTATCAGCTAATAAATTGTAATAGGAAATGTCATTAGTCTGGACAGTGTATGCTGGTTACCTGTTCCGGCATTTGGTTCTTGTCCAGTGTTCACAACTTGTGAGCCATCTTTCTTTTTTCTAATGGGTTTTCTGCCTCTTAGTTCAGTTTGCCAGTGTGGTAAATTTGTCCTTTCATATGGCAAGTCCTGTCCCTGTATAATGCATGAATCTTCCTTCTTTTCAAGGCTCCTGGGTCTCCAGGTCCATAAATATTCCATGAATAGAAAGCCCCTTATGTTTCCTCTGCACTGGAGATGGTTTAGAAAGAGGAGAGCTTACAGAAGTAAGGGAATGGGGTAAATGTTGAGCAATGATTCAGTTAATTCTTTTTAAAATGGCAATCTAAAAATCTTCATGACTTTCTCTTTCTTTTTGCTTCTACTTACAGCATATTTTGGCTGCTTTTTACACTGGAGTGGGGCAAGAAACTATTTTATTATTTAGTTCCTGACCTTTCTAATGTCCTTGGAACAATTTCAGTGCCAAATATCAGAGACTGGGAGGAGGAGGGATAACAGTGATTTGAAGTCAACATGTTGTTAATAGGATGTTATTTGTGAAATTAGCCATTGAAGATGTAATGATATAGCACAGAATGTAGCTGTGGCATGCAGCATCAATAATAATAGGGCTGAAATATTTATGGTTTTCTTCTCCATGTCACAGTAGTGGTTTTAATTGTTCATTTTTATGCATCCATATGATGTTTCTTTGTCTTCGTGTGGTGCAGGTTTTTTTATGTAGCTTTTGTAACTCTTAACTTCCTATTGCCAGAGCAGCACCTGCTGGCTAGAACTGATAGAAACGTAATCTGAAGTTATTTGCTAATCTTCTTTATTTCCTATTTATTCAGGTTATTGCCATAACTATTTCCTTTCTTAGTTTTGAAGAGCAGTGCCACTTGTCATTGCAGAGAAATCACCATCAGTATCTTTAAAAAGCATCTAATTTTCCTGCAGGAATTAAGAAACAGAGTGCAGAGATGGGGTTAACAGTACTTTTGTACTCCCTTTTCCCTGATGCATAAACATTTGCTCCTGGACATACTAGTTCAGTTCCTATCACAGTTCTCATGCCAAAACAGAGTATCTTTGAGCTCTGTCTGTCTCTTAAAATGTGTGAGTCAACTTTCAAAATGACCCCGTGATCTGAAGTTTTGATCTGTTCAGCAGATGCCACTAGCTGGAAGAACAGTGAAGAAGATACTGGAATGGAAAGCAGTGGCTAAGTCTGTGTAGGGAATGTTGGACCTTGTTGGAACACAGTTAATATTGTGTTACCAGAGAAATGCTAATATGAATCCCTTAATACCTGCTAAGAGAGGGAACAGGACAGTGAGGGATTTGCTTCCCCTGCAATTTCCCCATTGAATTTGATCTGCATTTTCAGTCATATTGGAAGTTTCTGAGAAAATTAGTTTTAACTATCCAAGTTATAAATAAATATGCAGAATTAAATGTGTGGTGCCATCCGACGTCCAGGTGAGATTTACCTGAGGCACAAAGTGGACATTTTGTGACAGAGCTGGATTTGGCCTGTCTGAGAACATGTGAAATGCTGGTAAAAGATACTCTTGGAAAGTGATGCCTTCTGGTACATGGGAAAAAGAGAAAATATGTCTGAGAAACATTTTTATGAGGCTGTGAGGTTTAGCAAGTGCGATTTCATGGTACCCACAGAAAGGGAGCAGGAGAAGGGAGACCCCTGGTAGAGACTGGGAACCGTCTCAGGCAGTCTCAGGCCAGGAAGCAAAACCTTAATGAGGGAAAAACATGAGTTGCCCTGGAGTCCTGCAGCCCTCCCTCAGACTCAGCATCACTCGCTGAGCTGGCTCAGGAGTTGTGGTGTTTTGAGATCTTTGTTGTAAAGCAGTGATTCATAAGCATAACCTTTGAGGAGGTTGTTCCTTCGGTTGATGGGGAGTTGCATGTGACAGTGGTGTCCTGCTGGGTGCCGTGGAAATGGTGACCTGTGGCACAAGCCCTACAGATTTCCCAAATTATGTGTCTTGTACAGTGCTATGGAAGAAGCTGGTGGCCATCAAAGACACAGTTTAGATCTGCTTTTTCTCCACTTGCCCATGCTGTCTGTTTAAATTATGTGAAGACAAGGTACTGCTGTAAACAGTGATGGCAACAAATAAGAGGTAATTAGACCTATGAAAGCTAAATGCTCACAACTGTAAGCGCCATAGTCTTCATTGTGGTATCTTTTGTACAACGACAGAAAGTATGAAATTGGTCTGAGAGAGAATCTTTCCATTTAGAAACTCAGACTTTTCACCTTGCAGTGGGTTGCTGCTCATCCCTGGGTTTCAGCTGTAGGTAACCGCTTCCTGTTTTCTTCCTGAGTCTGAAACCTCAGAACTGAAAAGTAAACTCTGCATATCTCTGCAGTGTGCACATCTCAACACAGCCACCTGCTACTCCCTGCTGTAGAAATGTGTTTGCCATTTCACAACAGAGTTTGGTGAATGGAATGTTGAGCTATTGGAATAACTGAAATAAAAGCAAACAGCGAATGGTTCATTTATTATGTTCTTCATACTGATAGTAAAAAAAAGAAAAAAGAAAAGCAGCTTACTAAAGAAGTAAAAACTTCCTCTTTATGCACCTAACATATTTCTGTTGCTTTGCTTGCATATGGCTTAACTATGCAGTATAGTCTGGGAACTTAACTGCTCAGAGTTTCTGCTCACTGTGTTTTGTCACCTTTTGTCCCAAAAGAAGCAGAGAGGACAAGACTGGATTTTCACAGTGCAGTTCTCATTTGCCCAGATCCTAATTATTCTATTACCTCTGCTCCTGAAATACATAGATTTTTCAGGGTGAATGCTGGGGGCTGGAAGGAGGAAGGGAAAGAGTATTCCTAGCCAGGAATGTGGGGTTAAAACCTTTTTCTTTCCTGCTTTGCCTGGTGTTGCCTTGACCTCAGATAAACTCAAGGGAATTTCAGGACTGGTGTGGAATTTACTCACATTTGAAAGCTTAGTGTTTTGAGCTGAGAATAATTTACTGAGCCATTTTCTGCCTGCTGATGAACGACTATGATGGTGAAATTCAAAGGGGAAAAAGGAGTTGTAGAGAGAATTAATAAGAGAGGAGGGAAGACTTTTAAAACAGTTTGGGCAGCCCCCATTTACTTGGGAAGTCCTGTGTCCAGCAGCCATGTACATGGCTCAGTCCTGATGTAGTTCTTGTGAGGAGAATATAGCAACCTGGCCTGAGTAACTAAACTGTTGATTAAGTTGTCATAGGGGGAATGTGAGTGAAAGCCCTGGCATTACAGGCATGGTTTTAGTATAATTCTCAGCTGTTCTTTGAACAGTTGCCCAGATAGATCCAATTTGCAAAAACTTGAGCATGCCTATGAGAATTCATTTATTTCTTTGTGTAAATACCAGCTTCCCAGGCTGCAGACCCTCTGTGTGTGCTGGGCGGCCAGAGCAGAGAGAGCACTGGCCCACGGTGCTCACACGTGGGCAGCTCAGGTGTGTGAGCTGCAGGAGTTACTTGACTTTCCTGCACAACAGCGAGGACAACACAAAGGTGTGTTTTGAGATCCTGATCTCTGGCCATTCCAGGACAGGGTGCTGCTCCTCATACCAGAGCATACCAGGGTCAGTGCTGGGGAGAGGTGAGCAGGAGCACAAGGCAGCGTTTATTCTCCAGAGCACTGGGGATCTCCGAGATGGGTGTGAGTGTTGTGTGGCTGGAGCAAGCCCTCAGCACTCAGCCTGTGTTTCCAAGCTTAGCAAAGATTTTTCTGTTTAGATCCTAGAAAGGTACAGTTCCACCAGCAACAGCATTACTCTGGCTGTGGGAAAGGAGAAGTAGGAAGTGTCAGTAAGGATTTCACAGGGTCTGTGACATGAGGCTCCTTGGTAGGAGAAGAGGGTCAAGAAAAGGGGAAGTCCAAAGGCAAAATAACTTGAAGTAGACCCAGAGAGGTTACGTTTTTGTTTGAAAAGGAGCTGGTTACTTTACTGTGCACCATGAATGAGGTAAAAACAATTCCAAGCCAAAGCTTGAACAAAAAAAAGCCAAGCCCACGTGAACTTAAAGGCTTTCTATTGACATATTTGGTTTTAAATGCCTGGTATCACAATCTCTTCATGAACTTTTTTCTTCAGGTTTTATTGTGTGTTTATTCCAAAATGAGCACTTGATTTTTGTGCCTAGTGAGCACAAGATTTGTGAGTTTATAGGTGTTGGCTTCCCTCTACTTTGGAAAAAGGTCAGTTGGTTTCATAAGCAACTGTGATTCCTCATCTCACTTTTTAGGTGAGATCAAACCCTTCGAAGACAACCAGAGAATTTTTCAGTGAAACAGAAATGAGCAGAAACTGGAATTCATAGCTTTGCCTGTAGTATTTTTTCTGGGAGGCCAAGATAGTGCTGCAGGTGTTGTTGAAGTAAACAACAAATCCGTCAGCTAGTGGTTACATTTTAATGTGGTTTTTACAGAGAACTGATTTGAGCCAAATTAGGTAAGTGCAGGTTAACAAGCTCTTTCTGTGCCCTGCTGTATTATTCCTGGTTGAGCTCTGCCCAGATGCTGCCAGCTGTGCCAAAAAGGCGGTGTGATTTTGCAACAACCAAGGAGCAGGATGGGACTTGCCAAATACTTATGTGCTTGCTACTGATGCCAGAACTAAAAATCCCCGGTGGCTTTGGCTGCCTTATTGAAAATGTTGCTTTTTATTTTTCCTTCCTTTTTGTCCTGCTTTCTATCAACATCACACAGTTGCAATGGCAGCCTCTAGCTGTCCAAATATCTATGGGGATTTTTTAGTGTATGACTTAAAGCAGGAGAAAAATAAAATGCTTTTGCAGAAATTCTGTCCTTTCCCTACCCCCAGTCCCTCTTTCAGGCAAGCCAAGCCAGGTAGAACATTTAGCAGTGTTTACATCTGTAATTTTTAAGCTGCGAGTGGAAGGAACCTGACTAAATGAGTCCATTGGTCCCCTCTTTGTTTGCCCTCTTTCTGTTCCTGCTTTTGGTGTGTCCTTTCCCACTGGATTCCTGTCAGCTAGTTTCTGTACGGTTTCATTGCCTCCAGCCAGCGCTGTGGCTCCCAACCCAGAGCCAGCACAGCCATAAATCACGCCCACCGCTCTGCGCTGGGAAGAAAGATGCTTTTAGCCAGCTCGGGGCTTGTAATGCAGATGAACGTCTCAGCCTCTCCGGGGAATGCTGGGGAGAGCAGGAGAGGGAGGGAGGCAGAGCTGCATCTCCATTCAGGAGCCGTCGAGCTGTTTATAACTTGCCTTTGTTGAGTTCCAGTCAGGTCTCCCTTAGGTCACAGATTTGCACTTGTTTTGAATGAGGCAGAAGAACCCTTCAGAGACTGCATTGCCAGAGAGGGCTGGGGGAGAGCAGGGAATGCACCAGGGGCTTGGGAAAGCAAAGGGAGGAAGAGCTAAAGCTCCTTAAGTGCAGCCGATGAAGGTCAGAGGTCTCCTATGACTTTGCACTGCCTTTGTGACCTTTTTAAGGCTGTTGACTGTGATGATTCCCTGCCTGAGGGATTGCTGGCATCTGCAGGCATTCCAGCAGCAGTTAAACACCTGTGCATTTGCTGCTGACATTTCATTAGGACAAGTAATGAGCCTGGATATTAAATGTCTACCTTTCTGGCTGGTCAGGAGAGAAAACGGGAGGGAAGCTACAGCATGTCTTAGGGCTTGTGAAATCCTCATTTCAGGAATAGCTGGCTGCTGAGCAGAGCATGGGAGAGCAGACCCAGCATCACCGTGCCCTTCACCTCCTGCACTGTGGCCAGGAGCTGGAAACTGTTTTTCCATTTTTACAGCCATGGCATAGCTCCCATGTGTCTGTCTCAGGTCCTTCCTAGAAGGATAAAACAATTCAGTCAAGATTCCCTGGGAAAAATGCTCACATCTGGGAGAGCATTTGTGTAGCCTCCAGCTGCAGATAATTCTGCTCTGAGCTGGGATCCAGAGCTGTGTGGTGGTGGATTGTGTCCCAGAGTGGCCCATGGAGAGGGTGTGCAGGAATGCCTGCAGCAGCCTGCGCTGGGCTGGGGGAAGCGTTGCTTTCCTCTGACAGCGGGACAGGGCTGCTCCCCGACAGCAACCTGAAGGGCTGGGAAGCAAGGTCTAAACATGGGAGCTTCCTGCTGTTAAATTCAGCAAGTGAGGTCCCAGGGGATGAAATGCCTCTCTTCATTTCAGTTGTCAAGGAATTGTATGTGTTTTGAAGTTTCTTATACTGCTGGTACACCTACACCACAAACACGTACTTTTTCAAACCTAATAAATGTCAGGCTTAAACAAACAAACTAAGCCCCAAGAGTGGGTTAATGAAAATTTATTCTTTGCAGAAAGGTGTCTCTGCCTACAGTCTGATCTTGCAGCAAACAGCACTTCCAAACCTAAATCCTTTTTTGCTTGTACCAGGGAGAGTGCTTAGCCTTATCCTAACAGAACCTGGAAGGACTGGATTGCTGAGAAGGAAATGGGTGTTGTGTACACCTACAGTGCCTGAAACCAGGGGAAAATCTTGGAGTGCTTTTTCACGACAGAGATGGCAGGTGTCATTTTGCTGTCGCTTTGAGCTCTGCTGAAGTAAGATTTAGGGACTTACACCAATGTTCAGAAAAATCAATGTCTCTTTGTTTATACAATAACTAAAGATGTGCTGCTCTTTACAGACAGTTGGCAAGCTTCTGTACTGAGCAGCTGGGCTTGGGATGGTTTAGATGGGGTGGTGGAGTTGCCTTTGTAAATTTTAGAAGGTGTTAAAATTATACTCCAACAAGCAAAGGTGGGCTTCCATAACCATTCCTGTCTTCTGATAAAAGCTTACTGAAATAAGTGGGCTGAGATATAGATGTAGACCTCTAAGTATCCTATTTGTCACTGTTGGCTGAAGGACAGGACACAGGAGTCCCTCAAGCTTGTACTGAGTTTAATTGGAGGCATGTTATGCCTCACTCTATCAATATGAAGTGTTCAAAATGAGTTTACCACGGTACAGAGAACAGTTAGCTAGGGTTTTTTCCCAGCCCTAGGGAAATTATTGCAAGATTGTTTTATTCCTTTTGTTGCTGATGCACAGGACAATACTTTCAAGAGCAGCATTTTCATTTCTGACGGTATCTGGCCTATATATCACTTTGGCATAAAAGTATTGTTTAGACTCTGAAAACGGCGTGTATCTTACATAACTGTGCTGCTCCTGCCACCCGGGCAGGAGTGTGTGGACAGACAGTCTGAGGGCTGCTTAGACTTCTTTATATACACATGAAGGAAACAGTGGTTTTTTCCCTTGTTCCCAGCTGTCCCTGTGTTGCTTTGGTTATGTGTCTGTTTTCTTGCCTTCACGCTGCTGCAGGTATTGGTGTCCTTGTGGATTATTCACGAAGGGCTACGTGAGTGTTCCCCATTTCACCAGAGCTGTGCCTTGCCCCACAAGGGCCCTGTTGTGGTTTAACGCCAGTGGCAGCTGAGCACCACACAGCTGCTCACTCACTCCCTGCTGATGGGGAGAGAATCAGAAAAGTGAGAAACTCGTGGGTTGAGATAAAGACAGTTCAATAGGTGAAGCAAAAGCCACAATCACAAGCAAAGCAAAACAAGGAATACACTCACCATTTACGAGCAGGCAGGTGTTCAGCCATCTCCAGAAAAGCAGGGTTCCATCACATGTGACAGTGACTTGGGAAGACAAACTCCATCCCATTGAACAACGCCTGCATTTCTCCTCCTCCATGCTGAGCATGCTGCTGTATGGTATGGAATAGCTCTTGGGTCAGCTGTCCTGGCTATGTCCTTTCCTAACTCCTTGTGCACCCCCAGCCTCCTCACTGGTGGGCTGAGAAACAGAAAAGGCCTTGACTCTGTGTAAGCACTGCTCAGCAATAACAAAAACATCCCTGTATTGTCAACACAGTTTCCAGCACAAATGCAAAAGGTAGTGCCATACAAGCTGCTATGGAAAAATTAACTCTATCCTAGTCAAAACCAGCACAGACCCTTAGTGTTTTTACCTTTGCTTGTACGCTCCTGTCCTTCTGTCCCATTGCTGTCCTCCTGCCTTGGCAGAGCTGATAAGCATAGCTAATTGGCTGAGGGCTGAACAGAAAACTTCCTTGAGACTGCAGTTCAGTCATTTTTACAGACAGCCCCTGTGGACCATTAGATACTGACTTCAACTGAGCTGTCCTCCCTGTTCCTTCAGCATGTTGTGATCACTGCTCCCCCAAACTTCCAATCTCTCCTGGTTCCACCAGCAGTGATGTCCCCTGTGCTCCTGTGAGTTGAGTGGCTCCCAAGAGGATTTTCATTTTTAACTCCCTCTTCTCCTTTCCTGACATCATAAGTGTATTGAGTGAAGCAGCCATGATCATAACAGTGCAGATTTCTGGTGGGATTTTAGACACAAGAGCAGTGAGCTGCTGTGGCATACTGCATCTTGGGATGCTGTAATTTGACCACTAGACCCTTCTCTGCTGCACGATCAAGTGAACAGGATAAATATGTCACAGCGGTCCTGTAGTGGGGGTTTTTTTAACCAGGAAAGTGTGTGCTGGGCAAAGGCTTGTAATATGTCAGGGCTGGAGTAGTTTATTGAGGGAAGCAATGGAATGAGAAGGAGGCAGAATGTTTCTGTTTGCTTTTTGAATACAAATGATAAAATTCATGGTTCTCACTCTGATAAGATACCAGAGGACTTGTGACTATCTGGTGTTTCTCTAATTCCTAAGCACAAATGAGAGTGTGACCTAGGAGAACCTGAGGAAGTTGTGTACTGACCACATTAAGTCTCTTCCCCATCTCTAACTTGTAGACCTGAGTGCAAGTGTCATGACATGGAAGTTTAGGTTTTCATACCTACTGATCTCTAAACTTCCTATACTACTTTATTTCTGATTATCTGTGTCTGAATGCAGGTTTCATAACCAAAGGAGTTCTTACAGTGAACACTGAGCCCAGGGAGGAAAGCTCAAGCACACTTTTTGAATTACTAGAAATGTTTTCATAATCACAGGGAAAATTCTTTTCAGGAGCTGATACCCCTTTGTTATTTAAGACTTTTTTGTTTTTTTGAAGTTGTCAAACCGAAAAAAAGAAAAGCTGTATTTTAATGCAGTTCCTAGGGCTGAGGGAGAAACCAAGCTGGGGTTCAAGCTGCCTTGCAACCACAAGGCGAGTGAGAGCTGTGAGTAACGGGACAAGCCATTAGTGGGGAAGATTTACTCAGCACTAATTTCTTTGTTCTGAAATTGTGTTGAGATGTTACACGTGTGTACCTGGTGTGTAGGTAATTTTTAAGAGCAAGTAGACTCCGACCATCTTTTCTTTAGCAGGCTAGTTGAGCTTCTTGTCCCCCAGTGGGTTTTGTTTCTGTTGTTCATTGGCAAGAATGGCACAGACAACTCAGAGGGAAGGGCATTTGGCTGGCGTGAGCTCTGGCCATGCTGACCTTTGAAACTGGTGATGATGACAGGCAGGTGAGGTGGTGTGAGCAGACAGCCCAGAGAGGGCTTCTAAACCTTTGCTGAGAGCTCAACTTCACCCATTTGACTAATCAGCAGCAGCATTTGGAAACTAGAGAAGTGCACATAAAAGACACAGTTTACTTGCCCTTGAGGTAAGATTATGATTTCATGGACAGTGACAAATTCTCTGAAACAAGGCAGCGTTTTGGTTTCTAAAGTGCTTGTTCACTGTGGCTGTGCCGAAGCAAGTCTGCTGCTGTAGTCAGAGAGATTCTGAGAACAAATACTGAGGGAAATCTGCAAAATCACTGTAATTTGGTGGAACAAAGTGGCATAAGTGTGGGTGGTTTTTTTCTGTTGAGCATCATATAAGGTTATGGTAACAGACAGTGCCTGCTTCCAGATGCCTGCAATCAAAGATCAGAGGAAAAGAGGCCCAGGAGGTGAAATGGTGCTGCTATAGCTGTGCAGCAGGACAAGGGTCTGGGAACCCTTATGCTTTGTGATTCAGCACACAACTGCACAGGGATGTACTGTCCTCTCTGTTTCACTTCCTTTAAGTCAAAGCAAACCTTTGGCTCCCCCTTTCTCATTAAAAACCCTATTTCCTTAATACAAATATATACCTGAAAGGAAGAAAAACACTTTACCAGAAGAGTTGGTAAAAATAGTGCTTAATATTTTCTGGTTTGTAATGTAAACATCTCTGATATGAAGTAACCCTTTCAGAACCGTGCTCTGTCCTGCTTCTCGAGAACAATGCTGCACTGAATGCAGGTGGGATCTGAAAAAGTGCACGATGTTGATTTAATTCTACTGTCACTGAAGTCACAGCTACTGATTTCAGTAACAGCAGGTTTATATCCATGCTTGCTTTTTCTGAGGAAAACAAATTAAATTCCAGTGCCCCAAAACTGTCTTTTGGTTTCAAAGACCAAATGATGTGTCAGAGTTGTGGTGAATCCTTAGAGTTCCTTCTCAGTTCTGAAAAATACTACTCAGTGTTTAGTAAAACAAATACTCCAGTATAAAGGTATCATTTTTATTGCCTGAAAAGCTAACTTTTTTGGAGACATATGATCACTGTTTTTCACTTCACTAGACAGGGGAGCTCCTAATATTGAATGCTTTTTAAATGTGTATAGGGGAGAAAACTGTAATTTCATTGATGTCCAATATAAAATCAGCCCAGTTCATACAGAAACAGAAAAATCTATGGTGACAATTAAAAGGAATCAGTCTAGTTTCATTCCACACAAACCTTTTCATGACTAATCTGAAAAAAACCCCATAGCATTTACCATATGGTTTTATTTCAATGAAATGTTAGCTTATTCTAGAGGCAGTGTAAGTCATCAAGGCTTTTGAAACATGTGTTTTGAGTGGAATTGGTTTTCATCTTCTTTTCAGCTTGCACAGGGGTTGCTGGGGTAAGGTCTCAGCAGGTCCCTCCGCCAGCTGGCCTTGCATCAAGTTCTGCATCTGCACCCGATGCCGTGTGAGATCTTATCCAGATCATGTCCTGTTCTGCTCTATTCATCCCTGCCCATGGAGGGGAGGCAATAGTGCTGTACAAGAGGGGACATATATGCCAAGTGATGATATCATTTGTGTCTGAGCTACAAAATTTTTTGAGCAGTTTTCCTCTGTCACTCTGTGCCCAAGACTTTGAACTAAAACCCTGTTTAAATGGTGTAATAAGGCATTCTGCTGTCTTGCCACAGGCAGCCAAGGCCCAGGTATGCAGAAAACATTGTCTTTTTATTTATTTTCTACAGGAAATTCCTTATAGTGGAGGATGCTAACTGGGCTTTGTTCCTTTATAGAGTAGTTGGCTGATATCTGATCTCTGTGTGAGGACTTTTTTGTCCTCAGGCAGTGGGAATTAGGATTTTAAAAATGTAAAAAGAGAGGGATTTAAATGGAGTATCATATTGTGTTCGTTTATGCTGTGCTGTAATTATTACAGTCTGAATCTGAGCTGAGGAGAAGTTCACACTGTAGATTTTTAATTTTGTTACCTCTTCATCTTACCAATAGCTTTGTCTCCTTTTTGCTCCCTTGCTGCTCCTTGTGCATCTGTCAACCTTGGAGAGCTGGGATGATTTCCCTGGCAATGCCACACAATCTTAATTCCTATTAGTGCCTGTATGTAGGTGTCTCTAATACACTGCAGAAAGCAGCCAGCAACAGCCTTTCTTCTTTATATCTCTGCAGCTCTAATCCCGCAGAAGTCCTCGCTTGTAAAGATAAAGGTACATTTATCCTCGTTAATGAGGCAGCAGGGCTGGAGCTGTGAATTGGTGCTGAGTTATGTCAGCAGAACCGTACAGTGACTAAAATGTTACTGCTAACAAAGACCAGGTGGTGCTGAAGGAACATCTGCACTTTACCCAGCCTAGCCTGCCATGAAGAGTTGCTCGTGTTCGTTTGTAAATTATGTTAAAATTAAGAAATATGCGAAGAAGATATTGGTTTAGGCGACACAGAATAATGTTTGCTGGTGGTGAGGGAAGGAAGCCCTTCAAACTGGGGAGTAGAGGGTCATCGTTTGCTTTGTTGGTTTGAAACCTCTGGCCCCAGACCACACAGCCCACGTTACACAAAAAGCCCAGTTGGGAAGGCAGTGCCCTTCCCAGGCCGGCGCTGGGGGCTGTGGGATGGATCACTGAGGTCTTTCTGCTGCCCCTACCATTCAGCCAGGCTGAACTCAACCTGACCCATGGCCCCCACCTCATTGTTGTGGTCACATAAAGGAAGCTTCCTTGAACTTTGGGTTCTGGGTTATCTCTGCTTCAAAATTCAAGTATTACTGATTAAGCCAAACATGCGGAGGTTGTTCAGCTGCTTTTGGGTTGGTTGGTTGTTTTTCCTTTTAACTTTTTATGATTAATCTCGTGAAGTAAGGGGAGCTGTTCTTCTTTCCTCCTTAATCTTTTATTTTTACCTTTTTCTCTTCCTCAGCTCCTTTTGTCCTTACGAGCACAATCACCTGCCGTGATTTTTAGCCACAGAGAGCCTAGAGAACAGTCGGGCTTCAGCCTTGGAATGCTAGAATATAGCTATCCTGTGTTGGATTAAAAGCCCACCTTAACACAATATCTTCAGTGCTGGTCATAAAGAGAGCTTCAGATAACTGAAAGAAGGCAAGGGTGTGTGCTACTTTCCCTCATTAAACTCTCCTGGTCAAGAAATTTCCTGAACTAATGCGGTTGCTATTGTATTTAGTAATTCTCAGTGGATTTTTCTTTGAATTTGCTCAGTCTGCCATCGGTGTGGCTGTCCTTCAGCAGAGCTTTCTGTAGGTGGCTGTTTCTATATTGCCCACAGTACAAAGGATTTACTTACTGTTGTTTGGATTTTGCTCATAATCCCCTCAGATGCTGTCCCAGCTCTGAGAATGGACAATATTGAGATCTGATGATCCTCCTCTGTTCACAGAAGGGCTGGAGGAATGCCATGAGAGGTGGTGGACTTTTTTTTAACAAGGATGAATTATTTGAGTAACAGAGAGGTTACAAGGAAGTTTTGTATGAAAGCAATGAGATGGCTCAAGATAAAATCATAGTAAATTTTGGCAGGAATCAGAAGATGAAAATGAAAGATTCTGGAAAAGAAGACATTGGGGAGCAATGGTGTGGTCATCTGGTTGTTGGAAATGTCCATCCCTGATTTAGGGAAAGAAAGCAGAAACTGAAATTTGTTGTAAAATGGGTGTAGTCAAGGTTAATAAAGTATATTCTTTTACCTGTTGATGTCATTTGCAACAAAAATGTAGGTTGTCGTGAGTTACTGCAACTAGCGGAAGTGAATGATGACTGCTCTCATTAAAATCTTTCAGAATTAAGACTTCTGTCATGCAATGGGATGAAAGAATAAAGTTATACTGTATTAAATATCATTGTAACAGGAGCCTCAATAAGAAAAAAAAAAACAAAAGTACAAAATAAAGATTTTTGAAGATTACTCACATTCCTGTCTCTTATTTTCCTTTTTTCCTAAAGCAGTTTTTTCCCTGATGATTGTCTGCTCTTGCAATTTGCTCCAGGCTTAGCACAGCTAAGAATTAATGGGCTCAATAGGAATCAAGTTCCTAACACTGCTTAACCAAAGTCAGTGAGATCTGAAGGCAAAGTCAGGCCTTTGTGTGCCCAAGCCACCTGTGTTGAGGCACCAGTGTTGAGTCAGTGCACAAACAGCTGTAGGTGGGAGGCCTCTGAGAGCCTTGCAGGTGGAGTTGTGTTCCATCCATAGTGCACCAAATATTTGGTTTTAATTCTCTGCTTTTTGTCTCAACTCATCTGCATGCATCATGCTACTAAACCAACACACAGCAAAAAGGCAGCACGGGAGTAGAATTAATTTGTTAAAAGTTTGCTCACTCAAATGAAGGTTGAGTCTGATTTGTTTGGGATACTCTTAGCTCCCATCATCAAGCTAACTGGAATTGCAACTAATTTGTTCCCTCTTTTTTTTTCTTTTTTCATGTTTCCTTGATGTCTTCTGACCTGCACCTGTTCCCTCATTTGCTGTGGTTTAGGTAAGTGTATTGTGCTCCAAAGGAGTGTTGTTTTGTTGTGAGATTTTTTTATTCCCTCCCTCTCCCCTTCTGTACATCACACAGCATTTATGATTGTCTCTCCTGCATTTGGGAAGCACTTTTTGCCATCTGTTACATTACTGTTCGTGGGCTAAGCTGTGAGGCTGCACCCTTTGGGTTCCTTCTGCTCCAGATTTGGAAAGGGAGGTGACCTCGCAGGCTCTTTGTGATGCCCCCAGTGAGAGGGGCAGCTCCCTGCTGGGGCCAGGGCAATCTCTAGCTAAAACACTTGGAGTAAAATGAAAGTGATACCACACAGAGCTGGCACACCTACAGCTGATGAGAAAAGCTTCATGATGTTACCCGAGTGATTGCTGAGTGAAAGCCACCTTCTCTTACCTAGAATTCCGGTTTTGTCATTTCCCCTCTTTTTGTGCCTACAAATCAAAGATGCAGTTGTTTAGTAGGAGACCTTCATGTGTATTCAGAGTCTACAGCACTTGCAAGTTCAATAGGAGCCAGAGACATTTTTAACTTCTCCAAAAATTTAAGTGTTAAAAATAAATAGCGGTTCATGAAGCCTTCCTTGAAGGGCTGCTTGAAAATCATACCCTTTTAGGAAATGTATTCATATACTTTTGAAGTGATAACTCTGTATCACTGTAAATGCAGACAGAAATCATTTCCCTGTGGAGCAGTAGGGCTGCTACCATCTGATAATGACTCTAAAACATTATTATACATAGCCATTATTTTTTAAATTCAAAATGAAATGGTTTTTTATGTTTTCAACACATCTAGACATAGAGACTATGCTGGCATCTATTGAGAGCTATAGCTGTGTGACTGAGGCAAGTGAAGCTGGTTTGGGAACTGACTTGGGTACTTGTAATCTACTGGTGAGAGAAGCTTTAATTGCCATCACTGTGTAACTTTTTAATGGATTTCTTTTGTTAGAAAAATACAGAATGTAGAGATACTGATATTCCAGGGCAGCATTTTACTCTTGCATGATGTAATAGAGTAGTTACCACCTTCACTGAACCACAGTGGATTTCCACTGATACAAATGAGGCATAATTTGAATTGCAGAATAAGGATGCATGAACTGTCTCTCCTTCATGAGTATTTATGTGTGAGAAACATGCAGCTATACAAAGCCTGCATGCATAATGTGGGATCCCATATGCTTGACAAAAGAGAAAGTATAGAGGGCAGCCTGCTTGTTAGATTTCCTGTGTAGAAAACAGATACTTTGTGAATTTAACATTAAGAACTTTTGTACACAGCAGAGCTACTTAGTTATCCTAACTTCTGTGAGGCTGCAAGGTGGGGAGACAAGAGCTGAAAAGGAAAATAATCCCTAGGGGCCAAGTTCCTGACTGTAAGCGTTGTCTCCATGGGCAAACCAGGACAGACCAGCTTAGAATTCCTGTTCCAGAAATCCAAGCTCATCAGCAGAGTGGCTGCTCCTGAAACAGATGGTCAGGCCGCCCTGGGGCTGTCAAGGTGTGACAAGGTGCTTCCTGCACCAGCTGATGTGTCCTCGTGTGCCTGCGCTGGCAGGGACACAAGGCTGAGGCAGGAGGGCAGAGGAGGGAAGCTCTGCTCTGGAGGTGGATGGGCACCTGCCGGTGGCCTCTTGCAAAGGACAGATGGGATACTCTGCCCCTCTGTACTGGTTCAACTGGGAAACCAAACAGGAGCTGTCTCCTAGCTGCCTGCAGAGGAACAAGTGACTCTCCGCAGCTCTGTGAGCACTGCTGCAGTTCTTTTCAGAGGTAGTTGTCCCAGCTGAAGAGTTCGGGCATAGCACTAACCGCATCTGCTTTGCTGTGCCCAGAGAAACAGCAAAAGCAGAAGGGTTTTGTCTTCACCACACAAAGTTTGCCAGTTGGGCCTAACACACGCTCTGATGCGTGGAAAAATGAATCACTGACCACGCGATGTACAGTGCTGCTGCAGGGACCCTCCTTGCTCCAACAAAGCCGAGTGCTGTGTCACACCACATCATGGCATTTTCTACCCATGCAGTGGCAGCAGATTCTGCTCATTTTTCTCAGCTGTCCAACTCCTACCCTCCCACATGACACAGCTTGTTGAATTCGTGTTCCTCACATGTTCTTGAAGCATTAAATGAACAGTATTTCATTACCTGGACTGTCTTGTCTACATACCTGTTCTTGTATGCTCTTTTGGAAAGCCTCTTTGGAGCCCTTCTCTCAGAAGCTGCTTTGCAGGGAGGGATTGGGGGTGGCAGTGGCTTGGCTGCTTGTGAGCATGTGGAGAGGAGGGGGACCCAGCACAACCATCTTCTGTCATTTGAAGCACTCTGTTTTGTGGCAGCCACGTTCAATATCCGTGATGTATCAACTCCTCTAGGAGTCATTGCCAGGGAGAAAGATCTGTAATTCCTGTGAACAAGGTAGGAAGAGCAGAAGTTACTAAAGATATTCCTTTTTAGAAGAACTGAACCATCCTACTGCTGCCTGTCCCTTGTGAGGAGCAGTTCTGAGGAGTTGGGTGCCAGTCTGGTGAGGGACCAGGATAAAGAAGTCATCAGCCGTGCTGCCCAGTGTCAGAGCACTTGTGCCTAAAGCTGTCCTGGGGCCTCCTAACCCTGCTCAGAGTTGCAGAGACAAAGAGAAGGAATATTTGAGCAGGAGGCAGTTCTGAAGGGGGCTGTGCATCATTTGTGCTGTAGCAGTGCTGAAAAGTCGATTATTTTAGCTCCTGTGTTGCTCTAGCTTCAAACCAAACCATGTAATTAATGACTGCCTCAGCTCAAACTTGTCATCACATTCAAGGAGGAGACAAACAGGCAAGGGCTGGGATGAAGGAGGAGAGGTAACATCCAGACGATCTCCAACAACAGCAGCAACTGCTGTCAGCTCAATCATTGCAGCTTTTGCTGCTGCTGATGTTGCTGTGAGGGGCTGCTGTTGCATGTTCCAGTATTTGGGAAAGATGACCTGAGAATTAATGGTCTTAAATGTCAGCCAAGGAGCTTGTGCTTATACCAGAAAAAGTGGTGAAGTTAGGCACTGGAATAGGTTACTAGAGGAGGTGGGGGTGGAATTTGCTCAGAATTTACAGACTGTCTGGGAAAAGTATGATTCAATCAAGTTTTAAGTGCAGTTGAGTCTGTCTTGTTAGTAGAGTCACTTCAGGGTCTTTAAACACAGTTCTGGTGAACTGAATCAGTTGTGACTCAAATCCATCTGTTTTATTTTGGTTTTCATTTTTGCAGGTCAGGGGCAAATGTCAAACGTGCTTAGCATAAAACACTTTTCTAGAGGCTCTAAGAATCCAGCTTACCTGACAGACTAGAAGCAGGATTATGATACTAGCATGTTACCTTTTCTTTAAAACCTTCTCACTGAATTTCCCTGCTGTTGCACGACTCCTTCTGTGGATTACTGTGACACTTCACCAAGTTGATAAGTGATGCAAAGAGAACCAAGATTTCAGGGCATGTATTTCACTTTGACTGCCACATGTTTAGTGTGATAGACATTTTGCTTTGCAATTAGGCAGCATGCTTATGTACTCTAATCTGCAGCAATTCTTTCTCGTTAATAACCTATTAGTAGCCTGCAGCATGTTCTCTATACATCACTGCTTCACAAATTATTGAACTTCTTCCCACAAGTTGTATGAACTAAAAAAAAAAACAGAGCAAAAAGGGTGAGAAAGATTGCTTTCATAGAAAAGGTGAAATCTGACCTCAAGATCACAAATAATGACTCCTGAAAAATACAGATCCTGAATATGACCTGTTTCAGGCCTTGGTACTTTCCACCTCCAAGTGCAGTGAAGCAAAGTGCACACACTCCAGTTTGGGTCACGTGCCCAGTGCCAGCAGCAGTCAGGTAAATCACAGCCCCAGCTAGCATTGCTTGTCATTCCAGCTGCACTGCAAATCTCATGGCCCTTGGAGCCCAGGTGCTATAAAATACCTTGCCCTGGCTTTTATAAATGGTGTGCAGAAAAGAGGCAAAGATGATGATACCTCTGCTGCTGATTGTGCTGCCATTGTGGGTGATTAATCTCTGCCTGCCTCTGAGCCTTCCAAATGAGCACTCTGCCCCTGCTCTGCACCTGCCTCAGCTGTACCTGCATCACAGCATCTGTGGGATCCAGGCTGGCACTGTGAGCCCTGGAAGCCTGGGGAAGCCAGGGGGAGTGCAGGGCTCCTGGCAGTCATGACACGACAGGGTCCATGAATGTGTCTGTCCACCTGTGGACATTTAGCTGCCTGGTAATTGAGACTTACCATGATGAGCTGTTGTGTTTCTCAGCTGGGGCAATCACCACTGATTTTTGTGCTATGAAAGAGACTCTTAGACTGACAGTCTGGGATTTGCATGCTCAGGCTGGTGCCTGGTCTAGATGCACGGAAAATTTCCTTTACTTGAAGCTGTGTGGGTACATCAGCTCTGCCTGAGCTTTTATGAGCAGCTCCTTGGTCCTAGCAGTGCATGGTCCCTGGGACTCCGCTGCTGACCGACTCCATGGAGTGGATTATTCCATAATCTGGGACCTCCAAGGGCATCTTGCAGACCTGACACAGATTCCATTAGCTGATGGCATTGCTTGCAGTGGGTGCATGGACTGTTCTCTGGGCACTCTGACCACTGAGGTTTTTGGCAGCAACACCCACAGGTTTCTGCAGAATATTTACCTGACCACGGAAGGAGTGCAGGCTTTCCGTCCAGTCTCTTTGAGGAAGTCGCAGAGGCAAGTTAGTGTGGTCCCCACTTCCTCCAGGACACGGGGCAAAGCCTGGGTGGCCCTGCTGGCTCTCCCACAAGGCATGCCGGGGCTGGGAGGTGTGGAAGGATGCTCACAGGGTGGATTTCCCATGTTGGCTGGGCTGTTCCCATGTGAAACAACTGGAGCAGGGCTGGTGAGTGCATACCCCCAGCTCGCATACCACCGAATTGACTGTGGATACAGAGAGTGATCAAAGGAGGACTGTTTCTTGGAACAGATTCAACTGAAAATTTGAGCCAATGTCTCTATTAAGTAGCTCTTTCTCTGTTTCAGTGTCAATACCTTCTGTTAGTTCTCCTGAATATTTTGCTTTTTTATAGTTTTTTTTCCTGTTTTTAGATAAAGAACTCCATTTATTTTGAAGATTTGAAATACTATTTGTTCAGTTTCTGTTACTTCTAGTGCCACATTTATCCTTCCTACATTCCCACATAATTTTTTTTGCCTCTAGAGAGATGGCCTGAGTGTTTGAGGCAGGTCCAAATGCAAAGTCAATAAAAGCTTATTGCTGTACAGGTTATAGTATTAGAGCTCAGCAAGCGAGACTCTGGTGGACCAAACCTTATCTCCAGTCCCTTATCAGCCACTCACCGTGCTCTGGGCTTTGCAACCCCAGCACAAAGGAAGAAGTGATGTTCTGCTGGTGCTAAGCAGCACTGAAATTAACATTGCTTTGTAATTTAGGTGTTTTACCAGCAAGTCACAATACTAATCTTTCTCTTTTCCTTCTGAAAATCAAACAAACCAGACTTTGGAAACCTTTTCTGTAAGGATTTTGCTCATTGACTACAACACAGGATATCTAGAAAGATTGTTCATTAATTATTATTATTAATGCACGTGTATGTTGTCTCTTGACAGTTCCTCAGTACTGAGTGCTTGAGGTTTGTTTTTCCTCTCCTTTAGCTTTCCAATTTCTTTTGGAAATGTAATGTAAAAGAGAGACTTGCTTGTGTTTGAATTATTTTTTCCATTCCCTAAGTCTGCAGGCTTTATTTTTGAGTCATCTATCACTCATAAGAGACAAGTTTCAAATGTCATGAACTTTGCAGCTTACTAGGAAATCCTCTTCTGTAGCCAACAGAGTCATGATTTATTATCTTTCCTGCAGTTCTTTCTGGTAGAGGAAAATACATACACTTGCTGGGGAAATGGGATATGGGCAATGAGAACAGGAAGCCTAAAAAAATTAAAACACACATTGGCACTGCAGCATCATGTTGAAATAGCTTTTGTCTTTCATTTCATGTCTAACTGCTCAAATATAAATGGAGTTTTTACATATGCAAGGAGGCTTCTGCATTTGGATGTGGGTTTTGACGTTTGGGACATTCTTCCCAAGAAACAGGCCAGTAACACCCGCTTCAAACACACACAGTGACTGAGGCATTTCACACAACCAGCATTTCAGATGCCCCCTGCCCCAGCTCCAGATCTGTGGGGATAACGTGGTGCCTAGAAAATGGTGCATAAAGAACGAATGTCGATCACAGAACAGAAGTTGAATAAATAGGGTAGGGGGAGGTGGGTTTTTACGACACCATCTGCCTCTGTGATCTGGAGCCTCAGTGTAAAACCATGGCTTGAGCTCCGTACTGTAGGTTAACAAAAGCCTTTAAATAGGGTAACTAATGGTTCAAACATATCTTCACTTGTAAGGTTAAGACCCACAAGTCATCATTTGTTGGAAAGTGGGGGGTGGATTGGTCACTGGAGAGGAAGGACATTAAATTAAATGTGCTGAAGGAGCCACATGGGACCCCTTAATAGTTTCTGAGTATTATTTTTTCTTAATGAAATGCAGCTTAATGCAGTCCCACCCTCCTAGCCTGACAAACGTCAGCTCTGGCCTGCTGAAGGTTGTCATGTCACTGCTGCCTTTGAAATGATTCTGTGCACTCTCCACTCTCTGCTGCTTTCTTGTCACTTACAGCCCCTGTTTTTTGACATCAACAAGGGAGTATGTCAGTGGGAAGCTAGGACTGTCAGGCCTTTCAGTTTTGCTTTTCACCTTGTTGCTTGCTTACAACAAAAAGTAAGGTATGTTTAAGTGGGGATTGTACGGAGACCAGTGGTGCATTAAAACCAGGCAGCAAAAGTAAGGGGGAAAGCATCTGCAGAATATGAAATATGAATGGGGATCTGAGCCTCTGGAGGTCATGCTCCAATAGACAGTGTTGTATGGGGTGGATCCAGTGAGCCTCAGTCCTGGGTTCATGTGTTGGTCAGGACTCAGAGAAAACATTGCCCTTTTGGGAACAGTGAGTAGAACTGGGTCAAATGCGGGCATCTGATTCATTTTAAGAGCCATTTTAGAAAGAACGTGGATCTTAAACATGCCTTTTTAGCAAGACCAAAGGCCACAAACCCTCCTAATAATTTTTATGAGTGTATGTTTAAACACAGCCAAAGCAACGCTGCCACTGACCATCACTCAGCAGCAGCATCCTCAGGGATGACATGCTAGGCTCTCTCCTCTAACAGCTCAGGCCTGGTTTCTGTTAGGAAGGGGCTTTACTATGTATTTCTCTAACCTCCCCTAGAAGAATTTGTCCTTCAGCCTCTCTCACTTTCTGTGCAGGAGCTGTCGTTTTTCCTGCTCTCTGTTTGGTGGGGAAGGAGCGATGTTCCTCCTTGTCAGACCTAGAGATGAACTGGACTGGGAACTCCTGCACACAGCTCATCCCAGAACCTGCTCATCATTTGGGGAACACTTACATGTTAGTTTTAATGCTCCCAGGTCTCAGAGACATTGCAAAATATTTTTCTGCAGTTGGCTCTTTCTGTAGGTGCCTTCTGTAGGTGTAGCGTCTGTTAACTGTGTGTTCAGTGGCTGTTCCTCCTGTTGCCTGGGCTAAATGTAAAAGATCCAAACTCTTGGATGTCCTCATCTTCTCTTCCGTCACGCCAGTGCAGCACATACGCTTCAGGAGTCTCCCTGATGTCTCTGGTCTCCAAGGCAGTGTTAGGTGGAGATACTGCTCTGCTTTGTGGGTCTGCCCATCGCTGGCAGAGGAATTGCGGAGTTCTTCAGGCAGAGCAGTCTGCTGTGGGTATCACAGAGCGAGCGCCCTGTTTAATAACTGAGCAGGGCAGAGGGTTTGTTATCACCGTGCTTTGTTTCTGGGTGCTGAGGCACAGAATTTGAATGGGTTGTCAAATGTCTGCAACGTTGAGGTGGTAGGTTTTCTGCCTTTCTCTGTATTCAGTCTTTTTTTTCACTGAATGATTATTGTTTTGAGGTAAAAATGCTTTTAGTTCTGGCCAACAAGTTTTTGGGAATGAAAAGATTTTTACTTCTTCTTAGAAGTATTTGGAAAGGAGACAGAATCTAATCGTATTACTGAGGTAGGAGCTGGGCTCAATAGAAACACAAGGGAAGCTGGTTGGAATTGAGATGCAGCAGGAAAAGCAGAGGTGACAGAGTCTGAAATATTTCTCATTATCACAGAAGTACGTATGGAAGAAGGTCAAAAAATCTGTTACCTCAACCTAAATGTGTCTGGAAATGACTCTAACAGATGTGTCCCACTACATCAGTATCCATAGTTCCCCTCATGCCATTGCTTTCCAGATTTACTTTGATGTTATGTTAATTGTGCATATGCAAAATGAATGTATTTACCTAGGCAAATTCCTTTCTATAACTGAATCTTTATTAACATTGGTAAGGATACTCCAACAAAGTTTGCTGAGTCTTCTAACAACAATAGAGAGCACTTGCAAACCTATGAAATGGATGGTGAGATTTAAAATAACTCTCCTGCCCTGCTGTATGCTTCACTTATTGCCTGACTTTAATTCTGGGGAGAACTGCTCAAAGTCTTTTCTTCCTTAAGGGCTCTGCTAATCAACGTAATCTGCTTTATACAACGGGACTGGTAGTGTAATAGGTGTGTCTGTATGAAAGAAAACTCTGGTAGTGGAACAGAATTTCATATCCTAGTTGGCATCTCAACAAAGAGGCATGAGAGTGACCAGGTGTGAAATCAAAGGTTACCTTTATACCCCGTGATGTTGGTTCTCTCAGGGCAGGGCCCTGCGATGGTGGGGACACTCACAGTGCCCGAGTTGCTGCTTCTGGCAGCAAAACTGTCCAAGCTGGCATTGTTTCAGAGTAAAAACTGTCTGTGGAGACACAGAGGATGCTGTGGTCCAGCAGAACCCCTGTGAATACTTCTCAGAAAGTTAAATGCCACTTGTTGAAAGACTTGGAATCTACTGCAGTGGAAAAACTGTGTGTCAGTATCTGGGCACTTGCACAACCCCGTGTGTGTGTGTGTGTGTGTGTGTAGCACACGGGTTTCAAAGGTAGCAGAATCAAGGTGCTGAGGGCCTGTGCCCAGGAACCCAGCAAAGAGGAGCAGAACTGGCTCAGAGCTTTTCGTAAAGGTGATTCCCAAGGGGCAGCTCCCCCCTGTGCTGCTGCTTTAGGGCTTTTGTCTCTTCTCCCACCTGTGAGAGTCCTTGGAACAGCTGCAGAATGAGGATTTCCATATCCCACCATCACACTCAGCTGTGTCCTGGAAAGATCCATCTCTATATTTTCCCTCAGGGGAAGCTGATTCTTTGATTGCACATGCTGTCCCACCCAGGGCTAGCTAGGGACATTAGTAATAAATAGATGTCTCTAGAGGGGCATTTCAAGCTGGAACCCCTCTGTTTGGTCCTGTTTTGGTAACAGAAAGGTGAAAGGCCAGGGAATTCATCCACTTAAGGATTCTCTTAGGAAAGATAATATATCGGGTAATTAAATAACTGCCCCCACAAGGTTTTCAGGGGTAACAAGCAGTGCTCAAAGCAGCTTCAGGAAAAATTATATGCAGGCATGCTGCACTCATACTATAACTTGCTTAGGGCAGGTGAAAGTCCTCGAGGTTATGATGAGGGAATGATACTGCAATTCTGGCCTCTTTTCTTTCTAAGTGTGGGTGGAAGTCACAGGCCCGGGGGCGATCGTAACTAGGTACGTGTGCAAACCCCGTCTTAAACCCTTGAGCTTGTTTTAGAGCTAATCCATTTGTGCTCAATTTACAAACAGCTGGTTGATTTAAAGGGATTTTCTTACTGGAGTAAACAAGAAGAACATTTACACAGGGAGTAAACTATCATGCTGTAAATTCTCTTCGCAATTGTTGTAGCTATTTGTTTGTATTAGATATTAACTTCCTCAGTGCAAAGCTAATCCTTCTTGATCCTGTAGTGAAGTCATGATCCTGTGTTTGATGTCACCATCTGCTGCCATAGAAGCAACTGTGATGTTGCAAATTAAACTTTATGACTTCATGGCAAGATAAAAGCACATCTTCAGCTGCTTGCAAGAGTGGTTAGGAGTATTTCCATGGAGTTTATGGAAAATATGACAGTTTAGATTTTGTCTAAATACAGTTCTTGTAAAGTTTATGGGTGAGGTTGGACTTATATTCTATATGAAAGCAGGAGAAAAAGAATCCAGAGCTTGTATCAGATTTGAACCTTAAAAAAAAAATTCTCTGGCAAGTAATTCATCCTTGGCAGGAGCCCTGCTGCTAAAAGGTTAGTATGGTTACAAACAGGATCAAAATAGAAACAGTTTAAAACTCAAAGCACTGTACAGATATCTCCTGTCCATAGAGAAAAGCTCCCATGATCTCACCTGGCTGTGTGCAACAGACATTGATAAAGGCAGTTGAAGTCATTGTCACATAAATATGCAGTCAAGGGTTACGAAAGCTTGAAGAAGAATATGATGTTATTTTCTTTAAGTTGCCTGCGAAGTTAAGCCTTGATCACTTTTAGATGTCTGACCCAATTTGAGAAAAACCTTCCTTTTCATAGATTAGAAGGGCTTTTTGCCTAAATGGCAAAAGGGGGAGGAAAGGTGTGAGTGGGTTCATTGGTGCAGGACAGCAACAGTGACACAGCTACACCTGCACAAGGAGCTACAACAATTGTGAAGAGAATTTACAGCATGATAGTTTACTCCCTGCAGCTTTGTTCCTGCTAATGTATTTGTGGTTATTACATTCTTTAGATCACTGATTTCACTTCTCTGATAAGCACACAGTTCTGATAGGATTACTTGAATAATTTCTTTAAGGGAAGGCACTAATTCTGGATTCTCCTGGTGTGTCTTTCCACATCTCTGAATATCTCCAAGGGACATGAAAGTAAAAAGTAACATCCAGGGACCCCCCAGAAGAATTAGGTTCATTTTAAACATGACACATGCTCTACATCCCCAGGGCAGGCACTTAATTTTTTAGTGTTTCAGGCTTTTATGACATGATGATTGATTTTGTAGAGGTGAAGTTGCTTAAGTCATTAGTTAAAAAGCCTGATAAAGCTGCACAAAGATATTAAGTTGTTATCAATCATCAGTGTCTCTTTGTTCTCCCCCAGCCTTTGCCCCACATTTCAAAGGGAAGGAGCGAGGCAGGCAGGAGGCTGCCTCACTTCCAGTCTGTCAGGGTTTTATTCGGTCCTGGCTCTCTCCTCAGGCCCTGTGCTGAAGGCCAGGTTTGCAGCAGATGATTGATGGGGAGCAGCAGGCTCTGGCTGACGGGCTCCCGCTCCGCAGCTGGCAGCCTGAGCCCCCCCCCCCTCCCCCCCCCCCCCCCCCCCCCCCCCCCCCCCCCCCCCCCCCCCCCNTGCCCTCCCTGCCCCTGCCCACCCTGCCCCTGCCCTGTGCGGCTGTGGCACAGCCTGCAGCTGCAAACTGGGAGAGATTCAGGGCAGTACTTTCCTTTGCTCCCTCTGTGTTCCACTCCCTCTGGTATGATTTAACTGGTTCTTGGAAATCTCTTCAGTGTATGAATGGCAGCCCAAATTCTGCTGGGAATTCAGAGCTGCCCAGTGCACGCACAATTGATTCTTGCTCTTGATTGTATGGGGTCCTCCCAATTTTTAAAAATTATGTATTTTCTCTAAATCACAGAGGTATTTCTCCTGATTTCTAGTACTTGATTTCCTTTGTCATCTCTACCATCAGTGTCCCAGGGGTTGGTTTTTTCATTCTGAATTCCCTTTTTACCATTGCCATTTGCACTTGTAGAGTAGGGCAAATCCTTTCAGCACAAGCTTCATGTTGAAGTGTGGTTGGGCGTCTTGTTCAGGTTATTATCATAGGAGCAGAAGTATGTTTTGTGGATAGCATTTTCCAGCCAGAATAAGCTTATATCCTCAAGATATTGCTTATGAAGGGATAGCTGAAGGTATGGGTGGATAATGGAGAGTTATCATCAGGTCACACAGCTGAGAGCAGTAAAACTGTGCTTGATGTCTCCTACATGTATGAAGATTCCTGGCTTTCAGCCAGCCAGCCAACTGCTAAGTGCTTCAGACAGCTTACTCTGGCTATTGTAGTGGACGTAATTTGGAGTGTGGGGGAATACAGATACATTTTTATTTTTCTCTAGTTTATGTTGTGATTTTACTTTTCTTAATGTAAGAGTACTCTGAAAGTAAGGTCCTTTCTCTATCCAAATGCAACAGAACAGATACATAAACATGTTGCAAGGACCTGTCAATACTTTTGGTTTTTCTTCTAAGGGCCTTTTCCTACATCAGCTCCCTTGAAGGGTTCTCCAGTGGTACACAGATACGGTACTAAAACCCAATTTAAATTTGTTTTGACTAAGTTCTGTTTGGTTTGTTGTGGGTTTTTTAAAATTATTTTAAAGAATAATGTATCATTTCAGACCACAAGAATCCACCTAGCCCCCATATCCAACTACACTGAAAGCCTGCAAAATAGCACCAGGGTAGAGCAAGAATATAATTATCATAGTGGTGTTCCATCCTCAAGGACTTCCCTGAGTGAGGTGATATCTTCAACTATTACTTCCATTCATTTTTCCAGTTTCTTTCTGAACCTCTGTTCCTCCTAGCACTTACAGCATTCTGTGAAGATGAGTTACACAGTCTTAAATAAATACTGTGTGAGAAAAACACTTCCTCAGCCACCTGTGAATTGGCCACCTGCAAGCTTCATTTGCTGCCCCTGTTTCTGTCCCGGAAGGTACAGGGGACACCTGATCTCCAGGAATCTGCTCTGTGTCACAACATTTCACAGCCTTTGTCCACATGCCTACTTAGTCACCTCTGTTTCAGGCTGTAAGTATTTTCTAGTTCAGGTGCATGCATTTTCAGATGGTAGGAAAACCCAATCTTGTTCTGTCTCTACATCCTTCAAATTATTTCATGTTTGCTTTTCTGTTCTTAATTCTTGTCACTCTCTGCTTTTAGACAGTTAGGGAGCACTGAGCTGGCATTTTTATTCAGCAGTCTTGTTAACTCCCAAAGCTGGGTTCTGAAATTACCAATTTATAGCCCATCACTGCATATGTTCAGTTAGGCTTACATTCTGGGTGCCTGATGTAGTATTTTTCTGCCTAGATTTCATCTGCCCTTTTATTCCTCACAGGTGTAGTAAGGTCTTTCTTCAGCTCTTTGAAATACTCTGTCTTTCCTGTCTGGATATGCTGGTACCTGTGAACTTGGTGTCTCTGGGCATCTGTTTTCATACTGGCTGGGAATGTGTTGCCTGGGAGAGACCCCAGCACAGATCCGTGTGCAGTTTTCTGTGTGCCTTTGTGCTCCTAAGAAAAGCAACCATTTGTTAACTGTGTGTAAAGCAGTTATCTTTCCTCCTCTCCACCCCCTGAAACCTCTTTTTTGAGATAGATCTTCTGAATCTGCACTTTTTGCTTAGAAAACACTGAGGTGCCCAATGACACAGGTGAGGCTCTCAGAAGTCACTGAGTGGTTTGAGTTGGAAGGGACCTTAAAGCTCATCTCATTCCAACCCCCTGCCATGGGCAGGGACACCTTCCACTATCCCAGGTTGCTCCAATCCCCGTCCAACCCAACCTTGGACACTTCCAGGGATGGGGCAGCCACAGCTTCTCTGGGCACCCTGTGCCAGGGCCTCACCACCCTCACAGTGGAGAATTTCTTCCCAATATCCCATCTAAATCTAACTCTTTTCAGTTTCAGAATGAGTTATAATATATTTTTTTTCCAGGCATGCAGGCAGAGCATGGATTAACTTTGTTGCTCAAATGCTGTTGTAAAATAGGGACGTCTTTAGTTTATCAAGCATGAAGGCAAGTTTGAAGAAGATGTGAAAAATACCTGTTCCTCCTACTGATGCTTTACAGGTTGCCTGTACTTTATCTGCTGTTTGTATAAGTAGATTGTATAAGTAGATTGGAGAATGCCAACTTGTATCAAAACACTAAATTGAATTTAAACTCCCTAAGATGGATAATGTTCACTAAAGGTGCAGTAGAAAAGGAAATACTTAGAGCTAAAAGTGACAAGATTTTCTCAAGCTTGTCAAGGAGTTCGTGATCCTCTTGATTTCACCCCCCACACTCATGCTGGCTGGTTGTGCAGAGCTGTCCAGAAATAAAGCTGATCAGTAGCTTATGGCTAAAACATAGTGCCAGTGTTCACTGTGGACAGAACTGTTTTCCAAGTCATGTTACTCCTCCTGATTTCAGCAAACATGACATGGATTCACAGAATAGTTTGGATAAACAGTTATTTTAAAATAGCCTATTTTAATTATTTTCTCTTTGGCATTGGGAGTGAGTGAGTGTGTGTCCTGCAAGTCAGGTGGTGGTGGTGCTCTGTTCCCATTGCATGATTTAAATTTCTAAAGGGAGGAAATGAACAACTGAGAATAATGACCATCAAGGTAATAATGGGGATTCTTGTTCTTACACAAACACCCTTTCAGCTCTGGAGAAAGCAGCCATTTCCCTAATATGTATGGGAACAAAAAAATGGTTCAGTTGAACGTTCATGAATAATAATAAGGCATGAATATGATCTGTAACAGCTGTTGAGTGAGAACTGACACGTAAAGCAATGTTTTGAAGAGTTCACTTTTGTTCAAGAGCATGAAATTTTTGAAAAACTACAACCATTGAAATCATAAAGCTGAGGTGTCCAGCAGCAAAGAAAAAAACTCAGGGAGTGTTGGAGGGTTTAGATACTTTTTTCATTTCTGCACTGTCTGCAGTAACCCCTGAGAGTGGACACGCCTGCACAGCTGATGTCAGTAGCACACAGACCTCTGCACGGGTTCCTTTCAGTGAAGCTCTTAAAGCCAGGAGGAAGCTTTGTAAAATGTTTGCAGTTTCTAGCTGGTGGGCTGGTTCTCAGAGAAAACTGCCAGCTGTTTGCCCAGCAGACCAAAGCCTGCATGAGTATGTGGGAGAGCAGTAACTGGCTCTGGTTGTAGTGCTGGGAAAGCCATGGGGTCAAGAAATGCTTAAGCACTTCTGGATGGGACGTAAGGAGTAACACAAATCTGTGAATCATCAGTGGGATTTTCGTTACTGGATTTTGGTTGTTTCTCACTGTAGCAAGCGAGCACCATTCCAAAGGAGTGAGTAGCACAAGAAGGGGTGAACAAATGGTACCTAGAAGTGCCCATCTACTCCCTTTAAATACTGTTTCCTGGATGGCCCAAGTGAGAGCCCAGAGGATGCTCAACAGCCTCTTTGTCAGAGCAGGCAGGAGAACATCCAGGCCTCCAGCTGTAGTGTTCTACCTGGGCTGGATCAATTCCTGGAGCACAAAGCAAACTTGCTTTTTGGTGGCTGTCAAGTGCATAGATCAGGTTGGTATTGTGAAGTTGAGGGAAGCTGAGAACTTGCAAATGGCTTATTTTCTGTTAGGCAAGGCAAAAGAGTTTACCTCTTACAGCTGTCACCTTATATTCGGAGTAAGGCTGTAGTAATGTGTGTACAGGTAACTTCTCTTGCCAGAAGATCTACTCAAAAGATTGGTACAAAGCAAATAATTTGGGAGTACAAAGGGAGGCTGATTTGTTCCCTTCACCCCACCATTCATGACATGGTGCAGTTCAAGCTTGTTACCTCCCCATGTAATCTGCTCATTTTCCCTTGTCAGAGGTGCTCACAGTGCTGTATTTACAGCGAGGGGATTAGGCTGGCAGCTCTCCAGTGATGCTAGAAACTGCCTCCATGAGCCCTGATTCATCTGAGGTTGTCAGCACTGATTGATTTTCATGGTTGACAGCCTTTGAAATGCTTTCAGATTGTGATTTCTCACTGGGCCTCATGTGGGGGAGGTATTTCTATTATCATTATTAATAGCAGATATAGTATTACCTGGATACTTATGCAAGCAGAGATTAGGAGCACAGACTAGTATGAGCAATTGGTGTCAAACTCCATGTTGGCAAGGAATAATCTCATCAGGGCTTGCATTGCAAAATGGAGCTAGTTCATGGTTTTCCCAAGGTAAAAGAAAATTCACCATAAATTTTCATAATTTCACTGTTTTTGTCTTTGCAGCTTAATAATAAGCATGCTGGAATTTGGGTTCTCTGGGACAATTCACTGAGTTTTGTAACTTTCAAAATTGCGTGTCTTTAGTTTGATGGAACAAAATTCCATTGACTTCAAAGGTGGGTGTTTTAGTGAGGTTTTGGAAGAGCTGTTTTTGAGCTGCTTCTGCTGAACAATCGTATCTCCAGACATGCAGGTGCAGGTTTTTTATTTGCCTTGGCTTTGCTCAGTTTGCAGAGCAAGCAGGTGTTTGTTTCTGTCAGGTCACTTTGGGATGTCACTTCCTGTGACGTGTGTCTGTCCAGCTCCTGTTTCAGTTACTTGCTGATACACTGCACTTACAGCAGTCCCAGCTCAGGAGCAGAACCAGATGAGCCTTGTAGAGACTGCAGAAGAGAAACTATTATTTACTGAATCCTCTAGACCTGCACCTCCACCCAGTTTTTTCCCCTGCTACGAAACATAAAAGGCAAAACTCATTGAGGGCAGCACCAGTTTATTTTTAACATGTGAAACATCTGTAAGTTTTGGGCTATGAAGACAACATACCCTAATGCTTTGAAATTAGCTTTGTTACTCTTAAGGATAACAAAAAAAGCACACACACAAACAAAACCCAAGCAAAAGGATGTCTGTTAATAGCATTGCTCTTAAAAACAGTCTGATCTTTGTGAAAAATACATTGCTCTTGAAAATAGGAAATCACAGTGGCTAATGAGAGGAAGTTTCGGAGTTGGATCAGTCTGCTAATCTTTGTCTGAAGGGATATCCCATTAGCCAGAGAAAAAGGTCTTTTTAAGTTCAGGCCTGAAATACACTACTGTTCCTGCAGTATTTTTTTTCCTACAGTACAAACATTAAGAAAAAGTAATTCCATATGAACACTGTTTAGGGCTATAGTCTTGAGGATTTACACATAATGTGTGCCCTGTATCACCCCCTGAAGCACACTCTTGGTAAAACTATGACCTTACTTCGGTAGATGTCTCCCACAAAGCCTGTGGACCAAAAATCCTTTCTGTAAGTCACTGTGTAAATATGTCCCAAAGACCAGCCGCCCCTTCCTCCCAGCTTTTATTGGTCTCTGGGTACTCACGTTGGCACAAGGTCCTACCCATGGCTCTCAGAAGTGGTGAAAAATCCTTGACATAGCAAGGCAGGCAGAGACCTTGGCAGCTACTGATTCCTTTTAAAATAAGAGGTGAGCTGTGACCTGGAAATTCTTCCTTTTTTCCATGCTGTCAGGAAGCACATTTAGTAATAATTTGGCTACGTGTATGCAGTCAGTATTTCTGTTAACGTCACAGTGCATTTAGAGGAGACTTCTTACGTGTGGAGAATCACATTTTGGCTGCAGATAGTTTCTTAATTTATATACTTACTAATCTGATACTAATAAATGTCGAGTAAAGTATTTCATCTTCCTGCAAGTGATGGTTTTGCGTGGCAACCCAGTGGCAGAGCCAGGTGCTGTCATCAGCAGTGCTAGCCTGTCTGGGACCAATAATGGCTACTGTCTCAAGACTGGGTATTTCTTTAAAAAAGGAAAGTACTTGCCTGTAGTGTGACATATGGTTAGAATCTGGCCAGTCCTTCCAAATGTCTGTGATAACTTTTAGGCAGTTTAAACATACAGATTCTCATCTCACACCAGTTCTGGACTGCTTTCTTCATTTCAGGAGGAGAAGCAGAGCTGATCAGTATAACCCTACAGGGTGCACAGAGGAGATGGGTAGATTGTTAGAGTGAAAACACACACTTGTCTTCTTTGGGAGCCCCAGAGGATTGCTTGCAGGTAGTTGGGTTGTCCTTTTTCAAAGGATCTATGAAGGGGCTCTCATCACTTTTTTTCACTGGATTTCACCAGATCTGTGTGGGGCAGGTCTGATGTGGACCTTAGTCAAGGTATCCTGGAACTCCTGCCCTTGAGCAGTCTGTCCCAGCTCGGTCAAATGAGGTGGGCCAGGTTCTGCTCTTGCACACTGAGAAACTCCCCTGCACCAGATACAAAATTTGGTAAAAATATTACTATGATCATGTCTGTGAAGGTGTCATACATTTACTGACCTGTGTAGTTCATTTCATGAGAAAGTTCAGAGAAGACGCCTGTCTTCTGATATGGATTTGTCCTCTGATATGGATTTTTCTTCTTTGTAGAAGTACTACTGCTTAATTAGTCAGATCCCTTCTCTGTCCTGTTATACTGAGACAGTAAATGAATTATTATTCTTTGTGTCTTTTATTAATTGAAATAAATGATTCCTTCAAAAAAATCTTTTTGGTACATAATTTTTGTAGTAGCTCCACACACGAAACTGATCCCTTTTACCTTGCCTGTGCAATAAAGAACAGAGAGTTTGGGTGTGGTAAACTCTTCTTTATCTCAGTTGTTGCTGTGATGTTTCCCATACGTTTCCCTGAACTCTATGATTGTACATGAAAATGCAAAGCCTGCTCTGCTTTGCTGCTGTAGAATCACAGAATCATTTAGGTTGGAAAACTTTGCTAAGATCATTGAGTCCAGCACTGCCACGGCCACCACTAAACTGTGTCCACAAGTGCCACATCCAGACAGCTTTTAAATACCTGCAGGGATGGTGGCTCCACCACTGCCCGGGGCAGCCTGTGCCACTGCTGGGACAGCCCTTTTGGGGAAGAAATTTATGCTGTATTATTGACTGCATTTGTTTATATCTGTTTTTGGTCTTCACTAAAATCAATTTTGTCTTTCTCATTGGGCTTTTCTAGATGTTTTTTGGTTTGTAGATGATGTCATCAGAAATAATCTAGAGGACTAACTTAGCCAGTACAGCATTTTATGTTTTCACTGCTATCAATTTTAGTTGCGTTCTGTCTTTGCCAACTGAGCACAGTACTGCCCATCACATTGTCCATATTTTGTTTCTGGAAGGCTAATCCATCACAGCACAAGCCAGGAGTCACAGATTCTTGTGGGCATTTTGGTGCTTGTCTGCTAGTAATGTGTTTTCAAGATGTCAGGTCTTGGGGACTTTTGTTTAGCCAGCTCTTCTCCTGAAGAGCTGTTTCATTCTCCCTGTTTAATTTTTCACCTGGGAGGCTTTCTGTGTTGGTTGGTCGAAAGTAAAGGTGTGCTGCTGTATTCCCCCTTGCTTCCAGAGCCTCAAATGCCAGGCAGAGTGCTACTGAACCCCATGGGAGTTGTGTCACTTACAGGGAGAATACAGGGGTTGAGCCCAGTATCATTTCTGTGCTGTGGAAAGATGATTTGAGGGTTTTTTCTCTCCTGCTTATGCTTTTCATTGCTTACTTGACAGTATTTTCTCACTTGTAGTTCTGCGTTATTTTCATGGCCTCATAGCAGGAACTTCATGAAGCTTTCATTGAAAATGTAGATAAATTATACCCTCTTGTGCATATTTATCTGCCATATAGTTAATACTGTTTAAAGTAAAATGCTGTGGGTTTAAGCCCCAAAAATATGTATGACTTGCAGCTGTAAAATAGAAGATGATGATACATTTATATTTGCTTACTATCTACAATCTGTCATACAGCTTGTTTGTTAAGACTATCACAGAGATAGTCTGTGCTCACCAGTTTTAAGTATCGTAGGAACAGGGTGCAGGAAATCAAAGAGAGAATTTTATCTTTGGACTCCACTTAAACTCCATCATGGTTATAAAAATGTCAAGGTCAGTTGGACCAACATGAAGAAAAGTGCTTGAAATCCAAAGTTTAAAATGAAAACCAAATTAAAGTCAGTCTGTCTGCTTTGTGCTTATGTAGGAGGCTAATAAAGCATATGTATGCATTTCTGATTCCTCTAAAGAAAAGTTTTGGCAGCAGTTGTGCCTATCAAGAACCATTTGTGTTTCCCTGCTTGCTCAAGGGATATACTTAAAGGGGAAGGGCGAGAAATAAGCTCCTGTGGTCCTCTCCCCTGTAAGAGCAAATCGTGTCGCAGGGGCAATGCCAAACCTTTTGCAGGAGAGCTTCTCTCCCACGTGTGTATCTGTCCCAACCAGGGAACACGTCCTGAGCTGCGACCACGGGGCGGGGGGTGGAGGTTGAACACACCTGGAGCAAGATTAAGGCACAGACGAGGTCGGGTGTTGGTAACCAGAACGATAGTTGACTTTTGGAAAGACAGGCAAGTAGGAAAAAGCCTCCTTTTCCTGTCTTTAGAATTACAGAACGCAGGAAAGCTAATCCCCAGCACCACGGCGGGGCCCGGCCGAGCGGCGCTTTACGGCAGCGCCGCTCCCGCTCGGGGACCATGGCAACGGCCCGCTGGCCGTGGAGGCCTGGGCGTGCGCGCGGCGGGCCCCGCGGGGGGCGGCGCGTCCTGGTGGCCGCGCTCGGGGCCGTCGTGGCCCGTGGTGGCACCGCCTCCTCAGCCGCAGGGCTCTCCCACGGCGCCGGCGTTTAGTTTTGGGGGGAGAGGCTGCGGTCTTCTCCTTTTGTCTTGTAAATGCCGCGGTTCGCTCCGACGGGCCCAAGCGGTGGCGGAACAGGTTGGTTGGTAGTCCTCCCCAGACCGCACGGAAGGGCTTCCAGTGCTCGCTGCGAGTCAGCGTGTCCTGAACTGCCCCGGTCTGCTGAAGGTCAAGAGGCAGGTTTTGTGTTTTAGAAGGTTTTGTTCTGGATCTACTGTCTGCTTGTCTTCTCTAGGTCTTTATCTCGTGATAGGAAAGATGTGTGCTAATGTCTTTACAAACGGCTGGGTGGGTGAAGGTCATTAAGAAGAATGAGCGTTAATGAGTCTTAATGTCTCTGCCAACCTCAAGCTGCAGGTTTGTTACAGAACCCAGGCAGTTTGGCTCCTGGTGGACCCACTGAACACAAACAGCCTGAACTTTTAAACTTTAATAGAAAATACACAGGCTAAATAGATTTCTGAATATTAACTTCTCCGCCCAGGGTGGGCTTAAAGCTCATTTTAATGATCATACGACGCATGATGCGGGGGGGTATACATGCTCAAGGGGGAATACGTAGCAGGTGGTTTGGGAGGTCTGTAACTTCCTAGTAACTCAGCAATGGGGAAAGGAAGAGGGCAACGTGCGGCCGGGAATTTAGGATAAAAGGGGGCTGCGTCCTCCAAAACCTCGACAGAGACCCCACGGAGTATGGTCTACTGGACTCTCTCTCCCTTTATTCAAATAAAGTTACAAGACTCCGCTGTCTCCCTTTTGGACATAAACCTCTGGCGTAGTGAATTTTTCCACACATCTTGGGATATATTTTATTAATTTAATTAGCTCTAACCCTATGCAAAGAATCCTCTCCAATAAACTAGTCACACTTCACTGGTTGCCATGGGGCAGGTTGTGATAACGGAGCTCAAATGTTTCTTTATGTAAGGAGTATATATCCTGTAGTGGACTCAAATTCAACTATTGTATTTAACAATCAAAAGACTATGGCACCTGCGTGGTGAGGCATGTTGTAGAAGAATGTCTTTGTGCAGGTTGCTGGATCTCCCCAGCCTTTGGCTTCAGTTACTCACCTTACACAAAGGATGTAATTTTCGGTTTGACTTGGCTTGAGAAAGCTGGAAGAAGGCACTGCTCTGTTTTTGAGGGAAAGAACACGTAGAGCTGAAGGTGGTGCCTGTACTGCGAGCTCTTTGGTCCTGAACGAGCTGAACAACCGCAAACGTCAACAGCCAGAGTTCACATAGAGTAACTCTTGCCAGATAAATCCTATTGTTTCACTTGCTAATTTAAAAATTAGTGGCTGAGAGGAATGCAGTTTCAAGGCAAACGTGAGATACACAAGGAGGAGAGTGATTTATAGAGCTTGAACAGGAAATGAAGGAAGCTTGAGAGGACAGGAGGAGTAAGGAAGGGAAACAGTCTGACAATGAAATCAATTAATTTCTTAATAGTTCTCCCAATGGCTGCATAAAGCTCAGCTGATACAAATAATGCTTACTGTACTGTAGAGAATATATTTGTAATGGGAGAGACACAATATAAACTCATTTAGCCTGTTTAAGATGTTACCTTGTTTGGCACAGGTTTGGGAGTATTTTTCAAAAAAAAAAACTTTTGCTGGCTAACTATTTAATTGAGAAAGCCCAGTTACTGATCAAAAACTGGGAGCTGTTTTCCTTTTTGTCGATCATAGCCTGTTTGATCTGTCCTGCCAAAACAAGCACCCACTGCATGGGGTGACAATTTTCACACATGACATTCTGCATTACTCTGTCTATCCAGTTACAGAATTAACTAGGTTGGAAAAGGCCTTTGAGATCATCAAGTCCAGCCTATGATCTAATACCATCTTATCAACTAAACCATGGCACTAAGTTGCAGAAGAACATGAAAGACTTGGGATGGTTACCCAATGCAGCAAGCACGGTTTTAATCCAGGGTGATGCTCTGGGCATGACCGGAGCATATATCACTCCTGAATGAATCTTAGAAGGAATTGCTTCAAAGTTTACGGAAGGAACAAAACCAGCAGCTGCCTGTCCTAGCTTTGAACTTAGCAAGCCCAAACCTTACATTCCCAACAGGCTTCAGCCAGGTGCACTGCTAACCTGCCTCGAGGTGCTCGCTGTTACAACATGAAAATATGGCTGCAAGGGCTGTGCTGAGCAGTGCATTCATATTTCTTTCATGCCAGGGCGTGCCCTTTGAGAGGTGGATTTGCATTATTGGATAGGCAGGATGGATGTTGTATTTCAAAAGGTGGGGAGAAAATTTCTAATATGTCTTTTTCTTTTGAAAATGCAGGTCTTCAGTTCCTAAGTAGATAGATATGATAAAACACTCTGCTTCACTGCTATGCTGCTTTGTTAGGGTTTTTTGCTTCATGTTTTCCAGTAATTGAAACTTTTCAAAATCGCAAGCTTTGTTATATTAGCTTTTGTTACTTTTCTCAGAGTAGTGAATGTCAGCTATGATAGTAAGTTAATAATCAAATGCATGTTTAAATTCCATATCTAAACCATGACTATATAAAACACAAGATAATGAATTTCACATAAATTACATATTTGCCTTAAGGCAAATGTCCATTTTACATGTTAGGGTGAGGACAAAGAATATAATATATGCAGAGTATATTAAAGCAACACTTAGATTCAGTTAGAAAAACAAAATCTCATCTTTTAGAGCAGTACAAGAGCTTTTGGCTACTGTCGTGTTTTGAGGACCTAATGCAGAGGAGTTCTGGTTTGGTTTGGTTTTTTAATCACTCATTTTCTATATTCTAAGCAGTTAAATGTTAACGTCTTTTCTCAGAATTAGATGAATGTGTGTTTGTGTGGAGGTTGGAGCATGCACTCCATTACTGCTCTTTGGTCAGGCACAATAAACAGCCACGCTGCAGGTTTGGTCACTCAACTTCTAAGCTAATGTTGCAGTGAATTTTTTTTTACAACTGAGAAGCAGGCAGGTGACATGTTAGATTACTTTGCATTCACTCAAATGCCTTTTTTTAGGCAACTGGAAGACAATATATTGAAATAGCAGCAGTGCTGAAAGTCTAGGGGTGTAAGAGTTTCACAGACAGATGATCCCTTTTGTTGCCCTGACTGATCTGCATGGGAAAGCGGGACAAGCTTTTGATGACAAGTTATTTAATCGGGTGAGATATCAAAGAATATTCTCTTATCTGTACAGTGTGGAGATCATGTTTTCTAGGATTTTCGTGGGGATTCAGTAGTTCTTTAAATACTCCTGTTTAAATCATCCTGTGGGAATGAAGAATTACCATTTCTACTACTGTAAGGTCAGTGTTAAGAACAGACTCACCGAGTCTGCCTGGGGAGGCATCCGAAAGGTTTCTTTGGTGTGTTTTTGAGCATTTCCAGAGGAACTAGCTGAAATTCAGCAGCTCTTCATATGCTGGACACTGCAGTGAGGTGCTCATTTCAAGTTGATGAATGGACTCAATGAGGGCAATGTAATTCTGTTATGTACACGGGAAAGAAATTGCTCACTCCAGGAAGAGCTCTCCTGCCTGCCTTCAGATGTTTGGCCTTTCTTTTAATGGCAAGCTAGAGGAGTCAGCTGCCAAATGCATTTCCCTGGTGTGGCAACAGGATGTATAGTGTATTCCCATCTCGGGAATTCACTCGGGCTGTATTTCTGTATTATTACAAGGGCTCCCTGCTGCTAGATCTATGACAAAGAAGAGGCAGTCTCTTAGGCAGGAATGTTTAGCATTTGAGAAAATGATGGCACAACTAGCAGCAATTTGTAATATGCCTTTTCTTATTTTCAAATTTAGTTACTTCAGGGACAATACTGAATGTTTGAGATCTCTGAAGTATATATATATATATATAAAAACACATATTTATATATATTTATATATATTTATACAGCAAACATTATTTTTTCTTTTAGTTCCTGTATTTGAAGGGCATATAAACATTGGGTCCCATAAAGCCCTGTTTAAGCTAAGAAATTGAGTTGACTTATTGTCACTGGGCTGAGAACTACAGTAGGAATATCATTATTAGCTCAGAGCAGGACAGTCTAACCTCGCTCAAATCCCAAAGCTCCTTATCCCTCACGCCAATATTTTAAAGGAACAACAACCACTTGGAACTGGTCTGTCTCAAATCTCTTGTACACCTTCTGTTTTGTTAGTGCTTATGGTTTTGTACTTGTTTTCATATCTTAAAACCTGTTTCCCTGCTGCATGAACTATCTGTACAAACAGCAAAGTGGATAGACTATAAAAACCAGAAATTGTTCAATGCACAACACCCAGAATTAAAAGGTGTGTAATGAGCCAGTCTCTTTGTAAGGTCCTTTTACAGTCTCTAACTGGTGCTGCTGTCAGGCATTGCTAGTTCTCAGCCAAGTCTCTGCATTTTTACTTTATTTACTGACTAGAGGAAGAATATATGAGTTTTGCCCCTGAGCTATCATTTACAACAATCCAAAGGAGTTGCTACGACTTTTTTAATACATAAAAAGACCGTAATTCTATCCAAATTAACATGTGCTTTCATCTACGTGCTGTTTCACCCAAGTGGTTGCATTGTTGTGGTACCGCTTTGTCCTTTCTCATCAATGTTATTTTATATCTCCTCTCACCAAAAAACATGGGATCTCTGTCCATCCCTGCTTCCTTGCATGTAGTAGAGGTAGAATGGAGGGAGAAAGGCTGCTTGCTGTGAAGGCAGGTGCTATGAAAAACAGGCTGGTGAGAACTGCTGAGCTGTTCCCAGTCTGTGGTAATAGTGATAGTCAAGGTAAGGTCCATCTCCCTCCTGTCAAACAAACCCAAAAATGCTCTAGTGAACACTTTCTTTTCATCTCCCACAAAAGTCACTTTGGTTTGGTGAACTGGATTTCTGTCAAAGAGTCTTGAGAAAGACCTTTGTCTCATGATTCTGGCAGATGAGGCCTTGGAGGGGACTTTATTTAAAGCCTTTGGCTTTGAGACTGGGCTGTAAGTCACAGGAGCTCTTCTAGCACTTGTGCACATCAGACAGCTCTGAAATGGGCTGTTAGGGGATGTCAGGAAAAATATTAGTAAATCTCCTCTAGACAGAGTTGCATTTCCTAAATCAAACTAGCATATGCGAAGTGGATTGCATCAGATAAAAATCCTTGAGTTAGGATGCCTGAGCCTGACTTACCATAAGCTGATGTTGTGTGATTTCCTGGAAGGAATCCATCTTCACCAGCCTGGTGTCAAAGTAGTTCTTCTTCTTCCTCAGTTCTCCTAAATCTTGTACAAGACATCTTTTACTGTCTCCTTCAAAGTAGGTTCTTTCAGTTAAATTGCCTCATTTGGTTCCTGATGTGCTGGTCAGGAAGGTTACTGCAAATACCATTTGCTTCTTAGTCTTCCAGTGTGGAAAAGGAGTTTCATAAAGCTTGGAAGAATGAGACATGTAAAGAGCTCATTAAAATCAGGTAAATCAGACATTCTCTGTATTTGCTATCAATATTAATCATGCTTATTTTCTAATGCAGCCACAACAGGTGGAACTTAAATAATTGGGTTTCTATCTACAAGTGGTAGGAAAATAGTTGGGAGTATTTGAGTGCTCGGTGAGAGAACCAAAAGTTCTCTTTGCAGTCACCCTCGTGATCAGGTACAGCACTGTCCTGCCCGTGCAGTGCCTGCTCCAGTGCACTGAGCTGAGGTCCGTCCAAGGTAACTGCAGAACTTTGTCCTGGGTGTCCTTGTGAAGAGGTGTTCACTGTACAGGTTGTGCGTGTAGTTCACAGAACAAGAATAGGCTTCAGATTTCAGGCATCCAGCAAGTTTCCAAGTCAGTTGTCTCAGGTAAATGTCTAAAACTTGGGTGGGACAATTCTGGACTCTTTTCTCTCTCTCCCTCTCTCTCTGTGAGAAATACCCTTTTATATATTTGTTTTGGTTTGCTCATACAGGGATGTAATTACATACTTTGTTTTCTTTTGAGTAAAAAAATAAATGTAGAAATATGAAAGCATTAGAAGGGCATAGTTCTGATGTAAACAATACTTTCAGATTGCAAAACTGTCCCAAATTCCTTTCAGTTTCCAAAAAGTATACTTGCCATAAGCAAAGCTCCCCCATTTGCTTTCCCCCTGCCCTTCTGTTTGGTTATTCTTTTCCCAGTTGTTCAGAACTTTCCTGGAATAGCAGTAATGTCAGCAACAATTACGTTATTTCCCTTTTAAATACTATGCATGACCCTATCTTTCACGTTCACAGTTTCCATGAAAAAGAATATGGAATTGGAACCAGTTTGTGTTATAAAGTGGGCAGGGAGATTTTTCCCTTGGGCAGCTTCTATGCTTTTTCTAAATTAAATTTAATCTTATCAAATTAATTAAGGACAGTTTCTCTTAAACATGATCTGATCCAGCTGCTTAATGGACAGACAAGTTAGTTTTGTTAGAGTAAAGGAAAGCAAACTATTCTTTCCTGGCTCTGTGCCGTGAAATGAACACCAGTACTGGCCTGGTGAGATATGAAAAGGGGGACACTGGACCTTTTGTACTACTTTGTGCTCAGAAATGAAATGGATGAGATTTTGTAGATTTTAGATGTTCAGAACACTGAACGAGGCAGGCTCATCTGTCAGAGATGGCCCTGTGTTGCCATTTATTGCCAGGTAGAGCAGACAGTAGGGGACAGTGACTGGGAGCTCCTGTCAGAGAGCGATGGATGGGTACCGGTGCAGAGAGGTGAGCGCTCACGAGTCTTAGTGAAAGAAGGATCTCCACATCACAAAATTTATCATGGCACTTGGGACAGATAGATGTTCTCAAGCATTAAATATGGTTGGGTTTCATGATTGCTTTATGAAGTAGTGGTGGCCCACTGTTACAAAATGGGAGCCCTGATTTAGGGTGCTGCAATTCAACACGTGGATTGTGGTGTTTCTGTGCTGTGGCATTGTATTCCTCCTTACTTACAAGGAGAGGGAAAAACGTTTTTCCTCTTACCTTACTTACAAGGTAAGGAGAAAAACAGGAGTAGGACAGCTATCAGACTGCATTGTGAAAACATCCTTTAATCTCATGGCTATTAGCCCTTGGGGTTTAAATGGAACTTTTACCTGAAGGACTGTAGATGGGATTTTACAGGGGATTCACCCATGCCTGGGGAATACCCTCCTGTCCAGGCCTGCCAGAGAGGCAACCTTGTTATCAGATGTATCTGAAACCTCCTTGTAGTCCCAGTCGCTGGACAGAGTGTTTCCATCCTGAGCTGTAGGTGGTTCCCCCAGTTCTGTTTCTAACCAAGTTTCCAAGCAAGCAAGGCTTATGTAAGTCTGCTGTATTTCTGTTGAATGCCTGTCCAAAGTATCTGGAGTAGAGAACTCTGGCAAATTCCAGCCAAAGAGAAGTGAGAGGAAGGTCTGCAAGGGTGATGCAAGCAGGCAACAGTGTTAAAAAAGAGACAATAATCTCACAAGGGTAAAGGCTATGACTTGTTACTATATAATAGAGAATCAACACCATTTTTAGATACTTCCAGTTTCCAACAGGAGTAACTGCTCACTCTTTGCATGTTACCTTCAACGAAACAATGCAAGAAGGTTGAAGTGTGTGAATTCTTTCATCAAGAAAAATTAACTGCAGTCTTTTTGCATACCCCATTTCCTACTGGCCTTACTATTGGACTTAATGAAAATCACACATAAAGGTTAGTCCCATACTATCGTGGTTTGCACTGTTATTTAATTCACCATTCTCTTTTTTGCTCAGCATTTATTATCTGCTCTAAAATATAGAGAAGATGTAAGATTACTATGGGCTGTCTCAACACCGAAATGTACATGGATTTATTTGGGGTTTTTTACAACTATTCTCAGTTGTAGAAGCAGCATCTGAATTAGCTGTCTCTTTAAAATCATTGTCGATTATTTTAAAATAGGGATGGGATGCTTGCTGGAGAGGGGAGAAAGGAAGACACTGGCATCTGCTGCCTGTTAAGTCCATTAATTGAAAAGAAAATACTGCTGGTGCCAGAATGTACAGCCCTGCTTCTAATTAAGCCTAGGGAAGCAATGGGCTGATTTTAATTGAGAACAGCATCTCCCTTAATGGTGCCAGCAGCTAAAAAACGCAAATGGATTCAAAGCATGAAGCACATGCAAGACAGTGGTGAGTCTTTATTTGTAGGGTCAGTCCCTGTGCCATACTTGGAAACCTGCAGTATAGCACAAGACCTGGAGGAATAATTAGGTTCCAGTTCTGGGCAGAGTCATGTAGACTTTCCTAGGTCTGAGAATGGGGTGTTTGCAATACAAATTAGCAGTAGTGTCCTTTTAGAAACAGCTAAAGAAGCAAGAATTTCCTGGTAGCCTTGGTGGCAGGGGGAAGAGCTGTGACGCCTTGCTTTGCTCCTGGCAGTGTGGTTCCAATTAGCGTGGCCTTCATACTTGGAAAGCTTTGTGCCTGGGTCACCCACAGGCTCAGGTGCCCCGTGCGTGCACCCCCTTTCAATCCCCAATCCCTTAGTTATTCCTGTTTATAAGAACATTATAGAAAAGCATAATAAAAATCTTCATTCTGAAATGGTCAGCCATTAGGAGTTCTGAAAAAATGTCCTACATGACTTTTAACCTGGTTTCTGAAGGGAGTGAGGTGTATGTGATTGTATCATCTAATTTCATGCTTGTCATTCCTGTTGTAAAAGCTTTTGAATCCACTAGGCAATTTCAGCTGGAAAATTCAGTGAAAATAGGTGGCCAGGCAAAGCAAAGAGACACAAATTTATTCCCTGCTTGAGGGGAGGGTTATGGGTAAGCTCAGCTACATTATTAGGCATTAATGAACCCACACGGGACACATGCCTCTGCTTCTAGAGGAGCTCTGAGTAGAGCTCCCACTTTTGTTAGACATGGAATAATCAAACCCCAAGCCCTGGGAAATCAGCCTTTGTGAGTCCCACTGCTTGCTTGCTTGCTTTGATAGATAAAGGTTTCCTGGTAAACTCTGGAAAATATCTCTTCATTTCTCCAGAGCAGGAGGCTCATCTTTTGCCCAGCCATCTGTTCCCTCCACCCCATGGAAAAACTGCGACACTGAGGCTTGTCCACCATTTTGAAGCAGCTTTTTGATCCATATTCACTGCCTTCCAGCACAGATGCCAGTGTCCCTTGCAGTGAATGCCTTAGATGTATCTTGTGCCCCTCCTAGGGGATGTGAGCCCTTGTTTTTGCAGAGCCTGGCTCTTTATCTCCAGCTGTAGACAAACCCAAGGCTCGTGGCTCCAGAAGCCACTCCCTCTGTCCATTTTATCAGCTAAAATGTTCCTCACATCAAACTGCAGACATTTAACAGAAGCAGGGTAGGGGCCACAGAAATATCTCAGGTCCTTCTGTTGCCTTGTGGATGCTGGGCTAGTTAGCATATTGAGTAACACACTGAAATCTGAGATGCATCTGGAACTGCAGATTCTATGACAATACTTAGCTTGAGTGATGGGTGGCACTTGCTCTGTGAAGGGAAAACCACTGGCCAGTCAGCCCTGCCTGGGATAAATGGCAGCTCAGGGTGCCAGCTGCTTACACCCGAGTACCTGAACCCAGCCTCTGTTCATGAAACAATTCCCAGTCAATTCCAAAGTACCTTTCAGCAGAAGGGGTTTTAAATAGGACTTACGCCATAGTAGTTTCAAAAGAGCAGTTTGGAAGGGGGCTGAATCATATCTGCCTGATCTGGAGGGTAGGAAGAAGTCAACAGAGAATCTTCTATCAGTCTGGGACTTCTGTCTTTCTATTAAGCTTAAAGACTGATTTTGCTTTGACTTTAGTCCAGATCATTTAGTATCTGGGCTCATCTGATTCAGGCTGTAATGACCTGGCTATGTTTTTAAGCTGCTGCTGTGAGCCTAATTGTGTTTTTAAATGTGGCATATGTTTTCATGGCAGTGGTCACTAAGTCCTGTGTGCATGTTGTAAGCCTTTTGTCACGTTACCTACTGGGTTTTTCTCTTACTGTATTGCTCAATCATATTGCTTCTTAAAACTTTTTCTTGTAGAAATTCAGCCTGTGATTTATTTTGAGGTGTGTCTTTTCACTTTGGTATCTTCAGTAGGGTGAGCTTGTACATTCAAATTGTTTATATGCAGATAACAGCAAAACAGTGAACAGTAAACTGGCCAATAAATATGATTAAGGGTAGGGGGACTCAATACTATTTACAAACACTGGTTGCATCTGCAAACAATTTCAGCCAAAAAAATTAGAGGGTTTTTCTTTTTTTTCCTATGTATATGGAAATGAAATTGTTTTGGTATAAGCAAAAATGAAACTTCTAGATTAATTTCGTCACTGGCCTCTCTGATTTAGACAGGGTTTTCAGCCTGGAGAAGAGAAGGCTCCAGGGAGACCTTAAGAGTCCCTTCCAGTGCCTAAAGGGACTCCAAGAGAGCTGGAGAGGACTTTGGAAAAGGGCCTGGAGTGACAGGACAAGGGATAATGGCTTTAAACTGCCAGAGGTAAGGGTTAGATTGGGTATTAGGAAGGAATTGTTCCCTGTGAGGGTGGGGAGGCCCTGGCACAGGGTGCCCAGAGAAGCTGTGGCTGCCCCATCCCTGGAAGTGTCCAAGGTTGGGTTGGACGGGGCTTGGAGCAACCTGGGATAGTGGAAGGTGTCCCTGCCCATGGCAGGGGGTGAAAGAAGATCACCTTTGAGGTCACTTCCAACCCCAAACCATCTGATGATTTTTTGACTAAAAAAACCCCATCTTTTGTGTAGCTCAGAGTTTAAGTTTTGAGTTTGGCCTGTGCTCTGCAGATTAGGGATGGTCTCCAGAGCCAAGACCCAGGATGCCTCAGGGGTTCTGTATTTCTCAAGGTCCGGGCTGCAATGCTCTCTTACTCTTTGACTTCTCCAGCAGTGTCTCTTGAGATTTTGTGGGTTTTGTGGTTGTGCTGTTGCAATTTATGCTTGGGCAATGACCTCTAAGCACAGTTTCAGTTCTTGAAATAATGTCTTTGACCTTCCAGGCAGAACAACAGATTGAACTTTATAAACTGACCTGTGTTCATGACTCAGTAATTCTTAACTCTTCTGGGACCACCTCCTGAGAGGCTGGTCTATAGTCTGGTTCCTGCTGACCTGTGGCACTCTTTCTAAAGACAGTCGGGAGGCAGGCTGTCTGGCATTAAATGAGCCTTGTTTGTATGTGCCAGAGGATCCACCTCCCACATGTGAACTCTTGCAGAGCCTCAGGTGTGCACTGGCCCTGCCTCATGCCAGCCAGGGCAGGCGGGTGCCTGACCACGGCCTGGTGGGGACTGACGAGGAGCACAGAGCTGGCAGGAAGAGGTTACTGCCTTGCTCAGAGACAAGCTGCTCCCAGCAGCTGCTGCTGCGTCTCCTCCTGAAAGTGGAAAGCTCCAAACTGCCACTAAAGTGCATTTGCCTCTGTGCCAGAGAAGAATGAAACCAGCACAGTTTGTATTTTCCCCTCACAGAGTGGAAGTTACCTGGCATGTGACACTTGATGGGCTGCTTACTCCTCAGTGGTTAGACACTGAACCTGAGGTCAGGACATCTAGGGGGTCTCACAAGTTTTGCTCCTGGCCTGCTTTTGAGCCCTTGGGCAGCCCCTGTCACTCACTTTTCCATTCATCCTTTGTCTCAGACATTCAAATTATAAGCTTTCAAAGACACTGCCTCTCCCTGTGTAAGTGTGTGGTACCTGCCTGCACCAAGCACAGTCTGTGGCCTGGCTGCTGCTGTCACACACAGTGACAGGCTGGAACTGATGAATGCCTTTTGTTCCTCTCGAGTAGATTTGGCCCCATACCATGTGCCTGAGGGCCCCTAGCACTGTTCCTGATTGCAGGCTGCTACTCCATATTGGGACTTTCCTGTGCTCTGTGAGCCTGGGTGTAAGAACAACCTGGTGGTTTGAAGGGTCATTCTTTAATAAAACTGTGCAAATAATTTCTGTTTCACTGACGTGGAGAACAGGAATATTTTTAGAAAAGTGATTTGGAATTTCTAATTGAAATTGGCTTGACATAAAAAATGAAATGAGGGGAAAATCACAGGTTTCCATAAGAAGCAGAGTAATTGGTTAAATAGTTAAGCAGTTCAAAATTAAATTCATACCTCCAGTAATACTGACTTTTCATTTTCACTGTTGTTCTCTAAACACACACATTCAGACAGTCTTCAAAGAGAGAAAACAAATGTGGCCAGCAGTTGGTAGAGAAACTTTTCTTTAGTGATGTTTCCTTAGAAGTGAGAGAAATTTGAAAATGAGTGAACAAGCAGACAGTACTGAGGTGTCTGTATTAGTTCTTTCCGAGTTACCTGTCAAGCTTGTTTCTAATTGGTGATTCCTCCCTCCTGTTTCTATCCTGCCAACTTCTCTTTGTCTTTTGGGGGGCCCTCACCTCTGCTGTGGGATGCCTGGTAGGTAGCACAGTGATTTGGGGAGCTTTTAGTTTCTGCTGAAATAGTTTCTAAGGTGCTCTTTGAAAACATGGCATGCATTCGTTTTGGGGCTGTGATTGGTGGTCTGGAGAACAAACATGGCTAGCAGCTCTCCTGTGTTTGGTATGTTAGATTGGACAACATCATCCCTTTCAACTGCTTGCTATGTACTTCTGACTGACTCAAGCAGTGTTCTCTTTTAAGACGGGCCATGATGCCGAATTGAAAATCTGATGTCCTTTAACCATCGAGTGTATTGCAGGCAGAGCGAGGCAGCACCTTCGTCATCTGTTCTCATTTCCTCCTCTTGCCTAGGGCTGAATCACACCTCTGCTCCTCAGCCTCCTTCCCCCTCCCCAGTGAACACACCTGAGCTGTGTGTTCAGAGCCTTCCTGGCTGGAATGGCTGTTAGTCCATTAGCACAATGCCAAATCTCCCAGGCCTCCAGTGGGGGTTTTTAATGGAGCCCTCTGAAAGCCAGCGCTTTATTTTGGGGGCTCTGCTAGGCAATAGGCTCTCTGGATTCTCCTCCAGGGGACAAGCTTGTCAATCAAATTGTCACAGACAATAATTACCCCTGCTTTATTTGCTCTGTCTGTCTTCAGAACAGTCAATTAGAGCTATTGATACAGACAAGCCATTCTCACCAAGTTAGTTTTCAGCCTAATTAAAAGGAACCTGTCAGTGCCTTTCCCTGTAACCCTCGGGCTTCTAATGGCTTCTCTTTGTGTACAGTGCAGGAACTGAAACTCAGCCTCACTCCTGGAGACAGAGGCTTAGTTAAAGTGCAGGCTTTCATCTTGGCCCTTTCCTTGGTTATGGTGAGAGGGCGGAATGAAGGGAGGGAGAGGAGGATTTTCTAGAAGAGACAGTCCTGTCTGCCTGGTTTTGTCCAGTGTTTTTAAAATTCATCATGTGAAAAGGGAAGAAGTCCACTGAACTTGAGACTCCTTGAAAGCACTCTGATGGTAAATAAGTGTTAATTCTCTCTGAGCATAGAGACTTTTAATAAAAGAAGTAAGGGCCCTCTTCAAGGATGAAAACCAGTGCTTTTTCCTGCCAAAGTGTTTTGTTCTGCCTTTTTTTTTCCTTAAAATGACTAAGACACACAAAAAGACATGCCAAAAATCTCATCATCTTCAGGATACTGCTGACCTGAAGTGTATTCAGGAAAGTAAATACTTTGACCAGGCTTTCATTGTGCTGTAAGAAAGAAACTGCCACACTCCACAATTAAGACTCATTTCAACAAATTGTGTCCTCAGCCATAAAATAAACTCTCTGTCCCAACCCTGAGGAGGGATTCTGCCGTGAGTTTACACCTTCTGAGATCCAGTGTTTGTGATCTGGTTTGTGGAGAGACAGCGGGCAAGATCTTCAGGCTTCTGCTCTCACAGCACCAAGTTGTATGTGTTATATAAACTTTCTGATCTAACTGATTATTCTTTTTCTGAATTAATGGTGTATCTTTTCATATTTTTTTCTCTTCCATGTTTTCACTTCCGTTGGGTCTTCTGTTCTTCTGTTCATTTGTGAACTGAAACATACAGGTCAGTGTAAAATCTTTTTTTACAAATACCCCTTATGAATATTTCTTTATTCTTTGCCTTTGTCCCTCATTGTATGTGCTATTACAAGTGGCTTTTGAGGAGAGCATTGCACAGAAGAGAAATAGTAGTGGTATGAACCCCAGTGCCCTATAAATACATGTCCCAAAAAATGAGCCATTTCACAAAAAGAAAAGAATATCCAAACCCAAGTTCTCATTTAACCCAGAAACAGTATAAAGTGAGGCAACACAAGTCTCTTGCCAGTGAAGTTGCTAACCCCCCACTTTGTGCCAGTGTTGTAATGAAAAACATTGGAGTTCAGAATTCTGTTTGAAGAGACTCTTTGCTTTCCGTCAGCAAGGCAGACCTTCACAGAAAGTCACAAAATAATTTCAAAGTGTAATTCAAAATGGGAGTAGGATTTTAAATGTAAGAAATTTAATCAGTATAGCTTTGAGATCAAAACTCTCTGCCCACTCCCACAAAATGTTTGCTGACAAGTTTACTGTGATAGGTAAGTCTGTTGTAATGCAAAACCTGTCCCAAATCCATTTCCTAATTATCAAGTATGTGTCAGGGAATAAGAAATATTTAATTTCTGGAGCCTTGGAAAACTTCCTCCCATCTTTGAAGATGTGTGAAGAGTCAAAATAGTCTGTGAGATCTAAAAAGGGAGCTTTTAGAGAGGTCTCTGAAGCCCGGGCTGTTGCACCTGAGTTCAAGAGCACAGGATGTATAAAAGCATTCATGTAAACTGCATGCTTTAAAAGCTGTGTGCATGTTACAGTTTTAAAATTTGAAATGTAACAAAATGCCATCAATATTGCATGTATCACATATGAAGCATACTAATATCTGAGCTGTAGGTCTGAACTGTATCTGTAAAATCAGAGTTTGAAGCTATCCAGCTACGGAAGCTTTTGTGCACACATGCACATGTAATCTTGATACACTTCCACAAGTACATATTGACCTTAAATTGTGTTCATATGGGATGTTACCCTTTCTGAAAGAAAAAAGAATTAGACCAGCTGTACTGGAGCAGAAGAAAAATCCATCTAGTCTCATAGCTCCAGGAAGACTAAAACAGGGCAAGCATATGTGATACTTCCCCTTAATAGTTCTCCAGCTTCCAATTATTTTCAGTTTAGTGATTTCCTGAGCATCGCAGAAGTAGGACATGGAGAGTGAAAATTAAACTTACCAGACAATGTGGGACAGAGTATGTTTCTGACCTATGTATTTAAACACTGCTTACAGCAACATATTACTTACTTCCTCAAGTCCCACATTCCTTAAAGTTCCCAGCGCTGCGTTCCCTGTGCTCATCCACCAAAATTGGCTTTCTCCCAGAGGCCAAATAAATACTGTGCACTGGTTTACAGGTTCTTTTGATGTAGCTCTCTTAAAACTATTTCAGTGTAAGTGATAAGTCACCCAGTGAAATTGTAGTTGGTGCTGAAAAATTCAAAGCAGTGGTTCTGTACCTGGAGAAGAGGGAGACTTCACTCTTTCTCCTCCCAAAGGAACTTCTCTGGGCTGTGTGAGATCCTTGCTTTCCTTGTCTGTGGTTTTCACATGCTCTCTTCCAGTCTTGCCAGTAGTGAATGGTCTTTCTGGGTTTAGTTACACAGAACAGTTGGAGTCTGTGACTGTGCCAAAGTCTCTGTAACTGTGAGTGGCTTATGTAGCATTAGGATTCAATCTCTCAGGAGCTTCTACCTGCTGTCCTTTCCAGTGCAGAAGGGATATTGTGAGCCCCCGTTTGATCCTCCAGTGCCAGAGGTGTTCTCAAGTCCATAGACAGCAGGAATAGCTGGCCTTTACCTTCCTTGCAGAAAAACAATCATTGGTCATCGTTGTGAAATGACTTATTTCACAAATAATTTATGTCCTTTACTGAGAATGTTCAGTTTGGTTACAAAAGTGGTATTTTGAAATGTAGCTGAAGGTAGGCAGCATGCACATGTTGGAGGAGTGAAGCTGGACGTGTTTGTGGTATTACAGAAAAACTGGGAAATGAAACCACTGGATTTGAACTCTGAAAGGAGCCTTGTCTCCTATGCAGCTTTGCCTGCTGTGTACCAAGTCACAGTGGTGATATGGTAGGTTTTTTGTTGTGGGTTTTTATTTTCAAATTCTTCTTGAAAATGGAAGACCAAGTTTTCCAATACTTGAGAAGACAGTGTTCAGTAAAGGCTTCTTCAGAGAAACAGTAAAGATAAGAATTATTTAAGTGCAGGAAAGAGAAGGTAGCAGAATTACTAACCATACCCTTATTCTTTTTACAACATGTGCGTGTATTTCTATGCACAGGAATTTGGGAAAGTAGCACATTTGAAAAGAACAGCACTCTGCTTTACTTTTGGTTGATGTCAGAGTAAGGATTCAGTGCTCGGGGTTGAATGAGATGTGAACTATCAATTTGCCAGGTGTACATGTGGAAGATTTCCAGAAATTTTATCTACCTTTTTTGGCAAACTGTGCCCTCAGAGTGTTGTCAGCTGTAATTGGGAGGTTTAAATACATATAAGTGCTGTTTAAAAGGAACAGTCCCTATTCATAACAAAGTTTTCCGTTAAAAAAATCCAGACAGGTTCTATTTTTGCCTCACTAGAAATCCACTGACTCTCAGATGGTTTAATGACCTTGAAATTTTCTCTCTCCTCCTTTTCTTTAGTTCCTGAACACTCCTCAGGCTCTGGTGTTGTAACACACCTTATACTGAAACATGCCAAACCGAAGCAAACTTTTCCCAACTTAGCAGTTAGCAAGGAGCTGCAGATCCTGAGATGAGGAGGAATCTCATAGAAGACAAAATCAAGTCAGATTTTAGCAGGACAAAGACGGCATGCATGAGTCCTGCAGATTTGAGTGAAATTTAGCAGAAAAGAGAGAAAATGTATCAAAGATGTTCTCTAGCTCATCTGTTTAGGTTTCAGGGGTTTTTGTGTCAGCAGTTGCAGCTCTCCCCGTGTGGTGTGTAACCTTGCTGAGGCCCAGCCTGCAGTGCCCACAGTGACAGAGCCGTATCAAAGGTGCCAACACCTCTTTGCTGGTTTAGACACTAAACTTGATATACGTGTCTCATTCTGTGTGAGGGCTCACATCAATGTTAACTACTCCTGCAGAGCTGCTTCACAACCTTTCATAGGAAAATTCAACTGGAATTTGTAGTTTACTAAACGTGAATATGTCTGAAAGCTCAGCTGAAGGTTCCATATATTCTCAAGTGAATGAAGTGTATTTGTCTTAAATTTCTGGAGTGATATGAGGAGTGAAGAGAAAGCATATATCAATTACAGAGAACCCTGGATTTTCTTACGTGTACTTCAAAGTGGAATGTGAGTCCTTGCCTCCTCTGCAGCTATGATACGGCTGTGTCCGTAGCAAGTCCTTTTGATGAAAGTTACTTTGTAGTTATGTTATTTTCCTTGTTTCCTGTTGCTTGTAGCATTCTGAAAATATAATCCCTCAGGCTAAGGTATTCCTGCCCAAAGCTGGACTGTGTGGAAGGGATGACTGCCATGGTTCATCAGTTTGGGTGCAAGTCTGTGGTGGAAGGGAATTGGCATTCTGTTGTGATAACTGGAAGACAATTCTTGCAACTTCTTTTGATATATTATCATGTTGATCAGCCTAATAATACACATGCATCATGTCTAGCAGAAGATAGGTTGTAATAGATACTTGAGAAATGCAAACATGTAATTAAATATTGTACCATAACAAACTCAAGTGGGAATGCAGTTAACGTCATCCCTTAGCATAAATATTTTTCTTCTTTGGAACATTAATTATACAACAGTAACTCTTTCTTAATATGTTTTGGTTTATAGCTTTGCACTCAGAATACCAACATAACCACAAATATTTGCTTCTGTGAATTGAATTCCCTTATCCTTAACATGAAATTGTCTGAAAATTCATTGGCAGAGTTGCTCCTGGTTGTCTTCATTTCTCATGGCATTGTTGGAAACAGATACAGAGCTTTGATTTTTATCACAATGAGATAAGAACGACTAAACTGGCTTCATGCTGTTGTATCACCTCTATATTTACTGTTCCCTGCTTTTATTCTGGTATTTAACTTGGCTGCACACTGCAGAAATAAAAGAACACTTGGGAGGTAGAAGCATGGGGGCTTTTAAAGCTTGTGATGATACAGCATAAAGGGAAAAAGAAATGGTGTGTTAAAAAGATGCCTGAAAGTGAGAGCAGGCTTTCTTGCAAAGCTTGCTTGCCTGGAGACTCGTGGCTCGGTATGAGGCCAGGTAGGCCTGTGAGTGGCCTTTCCTGTGCAGCCTGTAGAGCAACATGCTCTGCTACCAATTTTATTTGGTCTTTTTATCCTGATGATGATGTTGGGAGGAAGAGAAGTTGCAAATACCTCTTCAATCTGGGTATTTGACATGTATCTGACGAAGACCATATTGGGGAAATGGCCTGTGTTGTGGAAGAGTTTTGTTTTCCCTGTGCTGATGTTGCGAGTACTATGTTAGATTAAAGAAAAAAATCATAAAACTTGGATTAAGTTATTTCTCTGGGTCCAGTTGCTCTGGGTCACAGGCTGCTACTTCAGTTTTGAGACTGTGATTCTTGCAAAGAGCAGCACTTGCATCACAGTGGTGAGGAGACTGGTGTGCCTTGACAGCCATGCAACCCGGAGAGCCTCCTGCCCTTCCAAAGCAAGGCTGACCTGTTCCCACAAGCACATGTGGGGTACTCCAAGCATTCAGCCACAGCACGTTTGGGTACCCCAGGAATCAAGCTGATATCAAATGGCTGCCCCATTGGAAAAGACACAGGGCACCCAGATGTCACAGTTGCTTCATTTATAGGTATTTTGTTAGACAGGTGGGCTACCCAAAAGCCAGAATGAGCCTCAGTGAAGCTGAGCCTGGATGATGAAAAGTTTTGCTATATCTTATCCCATTGTTTCTCAGTTCTCCTGAATTAAAAATAGGTGGAGGTACAGTTTCGCCCCTTCCTTTTCTTGCCATTTTTGTTTAGACTCCAAAATGATTTATTGTTTTAGTTATTTTTAGGAGACACTTGAGTTGGCCTTGAATCTAGAGGGACAGATGGTTTTAAGAGCAGAAAGTGAGAACTTGCATCAAGGAGTGGGACACAGACATTGGTTTGCATCTCAGAAATGTGCAATGTAATTTTTCCTTCATCCTGTGGGCTTTGTGGAGATAGTTACTGAGGTTGGGAAGTGCCTGGCAGTTCGTTGGCTACAACAAGGCATTCACATCTGTCATTGTTTAAATCTCCTATGTCCCTCTTGAGTGCATTTTTACAAGTTACAATTTCCCAGGCAAAACCATGGCAATCATTCTGATTGAAATTTAAAAAATTTAAAAAAATTCATTAGCCAGATTTAGAGAAGTATTTATGTCTTTCCCCTCCGCATATCAGTGACTGACAGTATCATACTGAGAACAGGCTAAAGTAATTCAGCTGGGTTCCCAAGCAGAATTATTACATGAAAATGTAGAGTTTATTAATACCAACACATGGCGTCCTACAGTATCAGCAGATGGTCCAGTCAGACAAGCAAAAAAAGTAATCCATCTTTCCAAAGAAAAAAGAAGAAAATAGCAACCCAAAATCTAGAGTATCTTACTAGATGTTTTGGGAGTTCAAATGTCCAGAGAGAACAAATGAACAGTGTAAGCCATCAGAATAAAACAGTGAACTCAGCATCTTGCCCTTTTTCACCAGGGTAACTCCCTTGACATCAGCTGAGATAAACCATACTAACGGATAGAAAATCACACCCGTTACTTACAATTCTCAAAAGCTTAAATTACTGTGATAGTGCATTGTGGATGTTACAGGCCTGCGTGCAAAGAGATTTCAGTTTCCTGACAGGCATCTGTGAGAAAGCAAGGCTTTCTCAAGGATGCTGCAGGAAAACAATCTAAAAGTATTGTAAACTATGGTCTTGTTATNAAAGAGGTCGGTTTGCATCTACATCCCGTTACTTACAATTCTCAAAAGCTTAAATTACTGTGATAGTGCATCTCCAGCCCTTGCATTATTCCCCTGGAGAGAATGTTTCTGAGCAGATGCCATACAAGTCAGGGGATGAAAGCCACTTCTGCCCCTGGGGTATTACAGGGGTGGAGGGCTGTCAAGAGGTTTGACTATTACCATGCCAAGTACTGACCCACTCTCAAAATTTGTGCACAGAGTGATTTTACCGATCTACACCTACACCTCATGTTATTTCCCAGTTCCCTGTAAAACCTCTCTTTCTTTTCCTGTTATAGCCATCATTATCAGGAAAATTGTACCCAGTTACAGTGCAGCAAATTCCCAGGCTCTAATAGCCGGAGGTTGACAGGAATGTGACCGGTTTGTCTTGTTCCAGGCACAGACACATTTTTCTCTTATTTTCCTGCTCCTACTCCATAGTGTCTTACAAGAATTTTCCTGCCTTGGGCTGTTGTTTCATCTTTCTAACGTAATACAAGTAAGTAATTTAACGCAGAAAGGAACTTGGTTAGCAAATATAAACTAGCAAACATTTTATGTGTTTGGGGATGATGAAACCAATCTCACTATGGTTCTTAGAAGGAAATGTGACCATCAGTGCAGCTGAGTCTTTATTACTTACTTAACTTGATTGTACAGTGTTTGGATCCATAGATAAATAATGCAAATTATAAAAAAATAAATTTGTAAAACCACACAGTGAGTTACCTTGTTGAATTTTGCTGTATGGTTGTTCTCTAAAGACTAATAATTATACATTTATCTAGAAGAAGCAAGCAAAGATACAGCACGTCTGGGTGCAAGAGAATTATCTTCTGTTCACATAATGGTTTACTGGTGCCATTGACCAACATGAAGATTATGTGTTGGACTTTTTGCTTTTCAGTTTCATTTTTTTTCCTGAGAAGTAGCTCAACTAGTGAAAAATATGGAGGTGGGGGGAAAAAAAACTTTTTAAAAAGNTAAATAATATAATGCAAATTATAAAAAAATAAATTTGTAAAACCACACAGTGAGTTACCTTGTTGAATTTTGCTGTATGGTTGTTCTCTAAAGACTAATAATTATACATTTATCTAGAAGAAGCAAGCAAAGATACAGCACGTCTGGGTGCAAGAGAATTATCTTCTGTTCACATAATGGTTTACTGGTGCCATTGACCAACATGAAGATTATGTGTTGGACTTTTTGCTTTTCAGTTTCATTTTTTTTCCTGAGAAGTAGCTCAACTAGTGAAAAATATGGAGGTGGGGGGAAAAAAAACTTTTTAAAAAGTTTTTAGGAAAGGTGGAATTTGGTGGTCCTACTTGACAGGGAGTTTTTTGCATAAGAATTTGTCAGGTTTGAACGTGGGCTCAGAAGCCTTTGCCTGAATCTATTAGACCTGTTGTTTTCTTGTAGTCTTTCACTGAATTCTTGACCTTGCTGATAAGGTCAAATAGTTTTGTGTGTAGGGCAAGTTCAGTTCTTTAAGGGACTCCTAACTTAAGCTTCTTATAGAAATGTTCTAACCAAGCATAAGCTCCATCTGTTTCTCTCAGCATTTACCTGCTGCAGGGCAATAACAAAGGCAGCTCACAGAATATTTAGTTGGGTTTTTGTTGGAAAGGCTAAATAAAATTACTTTCATGAAGTATTTGCAACAGAATTGTAATTAATTCAAGTCACATTTAGGAAAATTTTGACATTCGTGCTGACAGCAGGAGAAAGTCCCCTTGAAGGCTCTGTATCAGTATGTCCAACAACGTAAAGGAGAAAGTGTGTTACAAAATCACACCAGTGGCAAATAGTGTGAGACATCCTGCATGGTTTGTAGTGTAAGGCTGCTGTTGGGAATTATCTGTAACTGTTAAAGGTGAGTGTGAAATCACAGTCTAATTTCAGATTATGTTTTCTGATTTAGCATTTAAAATACTAGTCATGAAGCATCAACACTCCACAGCCTTTATTGCCATTAGGAGGGGACACGAACTAACAGTCAGTTTCAGGTATAGTAAGGAAATCCAAGTTTCCAGTCACAGGTTTCAGTTAATGGGATGAAAATTCACTTAGGCAGGAACACAGCGAACTAGAGAGCAAGCGTTTCACTTTGGGGTTTCTTAGCCGTACCCTTGGGCTTAGCTTTGAACTGACAGGGGCCACAATTCCCCTGCCCCCTTCTCAAACTGCTGAGTCTCGGTGTTCCCTTTGCATCCTGCTTTAAAAAGCAGTGAGGAAATGTTTTGAGTGGAGCGAATGTTGTGAGGCTGCACAGATTAATGTTGCTGCTCTGAGTTTCCGAGTAAACTGTTTTAATCTGTTGCTAACAAATCATGTGAGAAGATTAGGAAATGCTATTTGTTTGCCCATCAAAATACTGTTATTTGTCACAGACTCCAACCCAGCCTTGGTCAGTCGGGTGCTGTCTGACCCTGCTGGCCACTGGCCAGCCTTTCCATGCTAGGCATGATTTCAGTGTAGTGGAGTCCCACTTGCAGTCCCAGTCCAACGTGGATACACCCTGGTGTAGCTGTGTTGGGTTGTGAGCCTCTGTTTGCAGTCACCGTGGCTGTGGGATGTATCTGTGCACAAACGGTCTCTTGGGGCTTTGTGGATTCCATATTTATTGCTGGGACCAAAAGGATTAACAAACTGGGATTTGAAAATACCACAGCATTTCTGCTGTGGCCATGCTAAGAGAGTTGGCAGCTTGTTTTAAGAATGTTTGCTTGTTTGGGGAAGAGTATATGGAATTGCTTCTGGTTCCTTGGTTTATATTTTTTTTAATCATAGGGGCTTGATAACCTTATCTCAGCAGCCATTTCTGAGAAGGGCTTTGTGCCAGCTTTACAGCCTTGTCAGCTGCATCAATCACACAGCTCGTCTCAGGTCACAGCAGTCAGCGACTCAGCCAGCATGGAAATCAAGAGCTTTCCTCAAAAAGCACATTGACGTGTTTTGTAAGAACAGATGGCAGGACTAACCCAGTGGTGTTGATGGCAGTGAGTGTGCTGTGCCACCTGAGCAGGCCCTGTAGTCTCTGCCTCAGGTGACTGCCTGCCACCACCACAGCACAGGTACGGTTACTGCCCGCCCTGCCCCAGCCTGCCAGGGACACAGCTCATGTGTTCTTTGAGAGGAAATCAGGAACTCGCTCCAATTAATGAGTTGTTTCCATCGGGTGGATTCTTAAGCTTTTCTCCCAATTTTCCCTGCTGCTGTGTCATGTCACTAAAGCCAAACAGTGCATTAAAGGCAGCGGATAAGCAGCGTGGTGCTCTGTTGGGGGGGAAGATGGTGCATTGATCTACTTGTAAACTGCACAGCAAAGTTTCAGTGCTAATAATATTTGTAATAGCATGTGGGAGCAGCTGTCTGTAAGAAAGCAAAAGGTACAGTGTAAAGGACCACATTATGGAGTGGCAGCTTTAGGTGGTTTGGGGGGCATACACCAAAACTAATCTGATTATTGTGAATTCAGTGCACCTCCTAGTCTTGGAAACCAAACTGTCTTAGGCTTATCCAGCACAGGGATGAGAGACTGCTTGGCAATCTCAGGTATTGTAGGCAAGAAGCAGGAAGTCCAGACTGAAGAGCTGCTGTATGTTAAACACTAGAAATCAAATGAACTCCAGTATTTAATTCCCTTCTTTCCCCACTGCTGAGCTGCAAGTTGTGCAAAAGAAGGTATTTCAGAGTGCTTTGTCCTGTTACCTTGTGACGTTCTTAATAACTTTCCTTTTGTCAGCTGGTACTTACATTACTGTCTAAGATACATGATTGAATTTGCTCCATAATCCTACACCTTCTGCATGGTATTCCTGCTGTTACTAAGACTGGCAGTAACAACCACAGTCCAGGCAAGAGGTGGTCCTGGTGGTTGGGTGCACTAGGACATTTCTCTGCAGAGCCAACAAACAGTGCAGACCAAAAAAATAGACTGGAGGCAGGAGGAGAAATACAGAGCTGGAGACTGAGGGATGTGCTTTGCACGTAGCAGGTCAGTAAAGGGTTTGGGAAAATCAGGTCTTCTGACTCCAGCTTCCAGAGGGGTAATAAACCATTAAAGCCTGCTGTTATAGCTCCTGACAGGCTGTTAGGACCTGAATCATACATCTTCATTTCGAGTTCAGCAGGCAGAGTGCTGGCTTTTTTACAGGACTTGAAGCAGGGGAGACTGCTGGAACATGGAATTATTTGCTTAAGGTGACAGACATGCCTGGGTCCTGAAGGACAATAGTAGCTGAAAACTGGCAACCACGGACCTGTTCGTGTTATGTAGAGGCATCTGCCTGGGGTGATGAAACCAGGAAAAACTGTGTGAGTTTGGAATAGTGCCTGTCCTCTCTGCCAGCCCATCTCTCTGGGATGCTGCTGATGTGGCATCTTGTGGCTGTTCCAAACAGGAACACTAACTGGTGGTCTTGACACTTGTCTGCCTTCACCATATATGTAATCATGTCCTTTGGTCTCCTCTCTAGCAGTTATAAAAGTATATAGGACAGGACTGCTGAATTTTTATCCACATCTGCTTAGGCAGAAGTTCAGTGGTTCTAGTTCTCCTTGGCCAGTGACACATTCGAAGCTGGTTTCTGAGACAGCATTTCTCTTTACAGTATATTTTCTCTCCAAATTACAAGTGGTGTGAAATAGGGAATATTCTGCAGGAACACAGGCGATGTGGAGGAAACTGCTGAATTTCTGATAACCCTGCAGTCTGTTTGAGTACTTAGTTCACCTTTAGAATAAGGTCTGATTCAGAGATAGGAACCAATCTAGTTTTCCTATAATTTTCTTGTATCTTTATGAGGTAAACCATCTAACCTTTTTCATATGAGTATTTTTAAGTTATCACAGTGTGCTGCAGCTGCCCTTTTGCTTTTCTGTTTCTCTAACCCCAAATGTGCTGCTCTGCTGATTCTGCCCATTTCCTAAAAGCAGTTAAAAATCTAAAATCTAAGAGCTAACTTTTTTTAAGTAGTGGAAGCCCAAGTATGTTTCCCCTCCTCCCTCTTGTGCCCCATCTCTCTGTCTTTTACTATGCTTTGCCCGTTGTTCAGCCCGTTCCTTTTTGATTGCCAGGTAGTAAATTCAGCATGAAGAGTGTCCGGGATGTACGGAATACACCTCTCTTGGCATGGTAAGGGGTCTGTTGGGGTGGGGAGGCAGTGAGCCAGCCTCCTCTTGACCCCCTTGCAGCATCCTCCAGGCAGCTGTGAGGGTGGAATGGATGGAAATTGTGCACACTGGAACTGGAGCATCTTCTCCTGCAGAACTTGGAGTCTTTGATGTACTTAGGGAAGGTATGTGTATTCTGCTAGTGCCCCAGGCAAGATATTTATCTTTCTTCTCTTCATGAGGGTGCTTATTTCTAAATAACCACTCCAGTCTGCTTTCCCCTGTGCTGTGCACCTTACTCCTGCCCTGGCATTTAGGTGTCTGCAGGTAGGGGAAGTAATCACAGGATGAAGGAACAGTGATGTGTGGTGGGCACAGACCTGTGCTGAGTAGTTCTGAATAAATGCCTCTTGTTACTGACGTTTTGTGAAAATGAGAAGGCAGGAATACAGGGAAACGTGTGTGTGGTTCGGATTGTAAATGATTTGGCTGTAACTCTTAAGTCCTTAAAACAGTCTGCAAGGACAAGATAAAGGAGGTCCCAGAGGTTTTATAAAGTCTTGCTTGATGCATTGCCACTTGGGAATGTGGCATGCCATCTCTTCCCTTCCTTGGTGGATATAGCCATAAAGTGAGACCACACAGAGACTCTGAAATCATACATTTTTCATACAGGTGTGCTTTGCTAAGTGTCACTTATTTGGGATACTGTGTAAAACATTTTGATTTATCTTAATTTCACCTGATTTTATTGGATTGTGAAGAGCTGTTAGTTTCTCGTTTAAACTGCCACATAGCATTTAAACTCATTAATTGACAATTACCTAACAAGCAACGGGAATAGCTTTCTTGCTGGGAGGAAGCCTGAAAAGCCCATTTGAACCTTTACAAATGTTAGCACATTTAATGAGCTAACAATGAATTGGAGTTTCTGCAGGTTCAGTGGGAACTCTTCCCAACTGGATTTTTCCCTTCAATCTGGGAGAGGTAATGAGACAGGGAGAGTGTTCAGAGCAGTCCACAGAGAGCCTGTCTTTAGAAGCTGTTCCTTCTGTCTCCATCCTGAGGCTGGACTGAAGACTGCCTCACGTTTGAAAGGATTAACAGCTGAAATACATTATTTAGAGTTCCTGTAATTTTATTTATGAGGAAATCGGAGATTTATTATATTACATTTCAGTGTCAGTTGTAATACACTCTCTCACTTAAACCCTCTTCTACTAGAGTGGGGAACTAGAAGTGTGATTGTAATTAGCACTGGCCAAGGCAACACAGTGGTCTAATTCAGTACTTGTGCAGATATTCTCATCTGGAAAGGAGGTTTGATGTCCTGAGAGCAGTCCATAGCTAAACCCTGTGCCTCGTTTATTTGCCTTTGGTATGTATGTGATGCAGATACCCCTGGGTTTACGGTTTTAGTTTTGCTGAACATCAGCCAGCAGTGTAACATGTCAAAGATACCGAGCTTGACCTGAAGGCAGGATTGGTTGAGATGGTTTGTTTTAAAGGAGCTTTTTCTAACTTCACAAATTCAAGTTCAAAATCCTGGGTGAGAGCTGGAGTCAAGACTAAGGTAAGCCAAGAATTGCTACGAGAACTACACTGGAAGTGCTTTTTCAGGGAAAATGCCACCATACTGACACAGTGCTCTTGCAATGGAATCAGCTGTACTGGCAGAGCTGTTCGTTGTGCTGTTTTAGTAACACTTCTCCCTGGAGTGCACACGCATGGAATGAGCTTCTCAGCCAAAAGCATGGCTGCCAGTATAAACATATCTGCACAGAGGGGCTTCAGCTGGAACAGTGCTGTCCTGCAGAGTCTCACCTTTTCTCACCTTCACACAGGGCTCTACCAGCAGAAGCCTGTGATATGTGCACGGCCTGATTTTAGGCTGAGCTTGCTTATTCATCCACTTTTCTGGAAGTCCTTGTGATGCTGAGTGTAGAGTGGCACAGTGCTGTTCACAAACCCCAGCCTCTCAATGTCAGTCTGCCTATTAATCCTTGCTAAACCTATTAATCTCTGCCTCTTCGTGCACTTCCCACCTGCTTCACTCCACAGTACGTGTTCTTAGGGACACTGTGAGTGCACTGAGATCAGTAGATGAAATTTCCACAAGCGTCTAAGTGAACTTTGTGGCTTAGGCTCTTGAGAACCTTACTCTGTGTAACTTTCAGCCTCATTTTAAGGTCTACAGTCTTGTATTTATATTGACTGATCACTTGTACAGGTAAGTAATCCTCATCAGATTGCAGACAGAGTAAGGCAGATCATCACTGATGTGAATCAACATCACCCCTTACATTTTGATGAAACAAGCCCATTTACACCACAGTGAGGTTTTGGGGCTTTATGACTGGGCTCATCACAGAAAATGTTTGTGTGGAGTGCCTGAGCCCCTAAATGCTGAGAATCTGTCACACTGCCCCATTCCAGAAACTGCAGCCTCAGACAGCTTCCCCTCTTACTGTTTGAATATATATCATATATGTACAATACCAAATAGGTGTGGACTACGAAGAGCAGCCTGATTTCATGTGTGTTCGAGGGAGCCATCACACTGCTTGTAATCTCTTACTGGGAGTTACCTGCTTTTCAGTCAGCTCCAAACTGGGAGACAGAAAATAGATTGTTGTTATTGCATGTTCTGACAGGGAGCATACAGGCTCTCACACAGGTTCCCTCTTCCACCTCCATAACAGCACAAAATATATTTTCCCAATTCTTCCAAAGCAGTTATGGATCTTCCCACTTTTTGTCGGTCTTGTTCTGTGTGCAAGAAATGTTACAAATGGCTGTAGTTCCAGAATAATACCCTTTTGCTCACATCTGTCCTGAATACATAGAGGTCTTAGGACTTAAGCACCAGGTCTATGAACAAATCCAGTGCATTTCCAGCAGAGTGTCTCCCATACATCAAACAGCATTGTCAGTGCATCCAGAGAAAGCTGTACTCTTCTGTGCCAGTGCAGAGTCATTCTCTCTGATCTGCATATTACACTTTCCATTTGTGTAGAGCAATATGCTGTGCTGCGGTTTCTGCAAATGTGTCTTGCCAGTGTCATGGGAATTTTGTCAAAACCATAGTGCTGAGGAAGTAGAGAAATCCAATCTGGGATTTACTTAGGACTTGTCAGAGTCACTGGTGCTTCGTATCAGTGTCAGGCAGGCAGCTGGGCTGCAGAAGGGAGGGACAGAAATGACTTGATTTCTTTTCCTACTTGGAGTGACTTGTTAGCTAAAGCAAATCCTAAGGTTAGATCGTGAGCACCTTTTCTGCTCCACTGTGCTCCCCAACTTTGGAATGGACCCTGCAGCATTTAGTTAGAAAATCTACTACCATCTCTAATTCCATGCTTAAGGCCACTGTCACTTAGGAGGTCATGAAATCAGAGGCCTGATCCCATGTGTGGGAAGGAGGATCGGGGCTGGTGGTCAGATGTTGGCTGAAGTTGGCTCTCCAGTTTTCAGAATTAAGTGGATCTGCCATTCGTGTAACAACTCAAAGGATTTTCATGCCTTTTAGAAAGGCCTTTTCCTTCACAGATTTCTAATGTAAAGAAATAAGGCTTTTTCATGAAGCGTGGAGCTTTTGCCCTTGAAGGATCTGCTGCCTTTGTGCTCAAGCCCTCCTGCCCTCCCTCCACTGAAACTCAGGTGATCCTGATTGAAAAGAAAATCTTCAAAAACAGGCCAGTGACTTTCATTCCCTGCCTTACCCCTGATCTGCCATGACTTTCAGCAAGTCTTTACATCCTTAACTTGATGGTTTACTTCCTATCCTCTTCCTGCTTTATCTGTTTAGGAACCTGAGACTGAAAATTCTCTCTTCATCTGTAGATGCAGGCAGCCGTACACTGAAGAGTAGGAAAGAGGCTGCCCAATGCTTTCAGGTTCCCTGAGGAACAGAACCTGGAACTGTGGGGATCACTGAAGTTTTAGGTGCTTGAAGAAGCAGAGGTTTGTCCAGTAAAACCCGAGGTCCCTGTAAAAGGGGACTATGCCCCAGCTATAGACAGGGCAGAACAAAGGAACGAGCCTTGTCTCGGGCATGGAGTAGCTTTGTCCCTGCCCCCATCAGGGACCAGTGGGATGGGCATTATATATTCCATTTGTGGCAGGGTTTTGTCTGTCTTGTCTGTCTTGGTGCTAGCCTACTACAAATAAATGTTAATAGGTGTGGATAAAGGCAATTCAGGGCTTTTCTTCATGTTGAGCTTGTACCTGCTCTTCTGAGGTGCTGAGCCCAGACAGCAGCTCTCACTAATTTCACATGTTTGGTGTTTTTAAAAATTATTGTACCTTCGATATTTCCTAGTCAGCACTGGGGGGAGAAAAAGTAAAGTACATTAATAAACCTCAAGAAAATGTGCTTTTTCATCTTTCTTACCCTTCTATATAGCATGAGGTGAGAGAATAAAACCGGAAGAATTGAAATTTGAAGATGTTGAAATGCATTGATAATGTCAAGGTGTTGGTTTTGTGAGCATTGCCATGCTGTCCCAAGGCAGCTTGGCACATGGATGGCTCGGTATGAAATGCAAGGGAGAGCTTTAAAATAAATAATGTGTGAAAAGAGCTCCTCCAGCCCAGTTTTCATTCAGCAGGAGGATGGATGCAAAGGAGAGGGGGGAGGGCCTGTTTCTGAGCTAAGCGATGGTGAAAATACAGTCATTCAAATGTGAAGAATTTTTAATTGGGGGAGAGGGAGGCTGAGAGCAGGTGGGACTGGAACAGGGAGCAAGGAGGCGGCAGAGCGAGGGAGCGATGGAATGACAATTCTTAAAGATGCATTAAACTGCAGGGAGCCTAAAGCAGGCTTAGAGATGAGCCTAAGTAACTGGGACAAAGTCTGCTCAGAAGCCACAGATGGGCCTTGGCTTTCACTATTATCTGCTTGAACTCACAAAGGGAAGGAGAAGGAGAGGAGGGGGTGAGTGTAAGGTGCTTCCCCGCCTCCCTCTCCCTTGCATTTGCATCAAGAGAAAAGTATTGTTCAGTTCCACTTGTTGGGAGCCAGGGAGGAGAGGCGGAGGGTGAGGGAAAGCAGCAGCTCCCGATAGCTCAGGGGATCAGACAGCCCTGGATTCTTCCATCCTGCTCCTGCCAGGCAGGGTGTTAATGTAGCGTGAAAGCAGTTTAAAGCCCTGGGCCTCTCTCTCAGTCAGCAGGGTGTCCCGTGCAGGCCAAAATCCCCAGTGGGTGGCTGTCAGTGGCAGTTCGGTCTGTTAGGCAGAAATTTATTAGTATTATATTTTCCCCCTTTTTTTGTTAGAGCAGCAGGGAGAAAGTGACAGCTGTATTAGGGGCTGAAATACCTCCAAAGGGATCAGAAGACATCTGCAGGGAGGGCTTCTGACAAAAACCCCTTTCAGTATGCCTTAGCAGCAGCTTCCAAAGATACCAGAGGAAAAAAAAGAAGGGAAGGTTTACTGCTGCTGGAGGGCTCAGGCTCCTGGCTTTTTATTTCTGTTTATTTCTCTGTTTCTTTATTCCTTTCCAGCCTTTCACAACACAGGCATCCTTCCCGTTAGCACCCCACACCTGAGAGAAAAACTGCTGTGTGCCCTCCGCTGGTGTGCTCCTCTCTTGCTCTTTGTCTCATTCCCAAATAACAAAAAGTGGAGGCTTTGAGGAAAAAGGTTGTCTGGGAGTCACATCTGAAGGCAGGTCCTCCCGCAAAGCAGTGCTGAGTTCCTCTGCTACCCGTGCTATCAGGCTTGCCAGAAATATTTTAAGCAGTCAAAATGGCTTTGTACTTTTTAATCTCTCTGTCCCTAACCATCCTTCCCCCTCTCACATCCCATCCTGTTCAGCTGTGGAGCTTAAGAGGGGAGGAAAAAAAAAAAAAAAAAGAAATAAAAAGACAGCAATTGCTTTTATCATTAACCCATTCAGCTGCAAATCCCCCTCCCCAAAGAAAATGCACATGCTGATTTGCGTATGCAATCAGCTGTATTCTTCATTTCTATAGCGCCTTTCTCATTAACCACCTCTCTCAAAGGAGCTCTTCAGGAAATAAAATTGGTTAGAGATTAAACACAAGAAGTCAGCCTTCCATATTAAAATAGTGGCGTTTTTGTGAGGGAGGCAGCATTAGCTGGTCTTATCGTTCACACTCTGCTTTCCCATCTGCTGCCCCTTGGAGATGGGCATTGACACAGCAGAGTGGGGCTGTGCCAAGGAGCTGCGGCAGCCTCCCTATATTAGTGGGCTTAATCCTTCATTGCCTTAACAGGTTTTACTGTCTGGGATTCTGATTTACTTTTATTTTTTCCCCAAGCTTTGAAGCACTGTAGACACTAAAATGCAACCCTGGTTTTTTATTGACGTTCCAGACGGTTTCGTTCAAACCTTCCCAAGTTCTGTTTGTTCCAGCTTATCTCACCTTTCCTGGGAGTGCAGAGAGCTGCAGCAGGAGGAGCAGTGCCTGCTGGGGGTCAGGAACCTGTCACAGGTGCTGGGCTGCCAGGTTTGGCAGCTCTCCTGTCTTGCATCCCCCCAGCTTTGGCTAAATAGCCTCTTAACAGTGGTTACTGGCAGTACAAACGTGACTTTTGCTTTTTTTTTCTCCCCCACTTAAAATAATACAAAAACCTTTTGAGGATTAAAGTCCTACATGACTAGTATCTTGAAATTAAAAAAAAAAAAAAGGAGGAGGTTAGTATTACTTTCTTAGGAATATAGAAGATACAGATATAGTACATAAAGGGAGGTGTAACATCATCTATAGCACCTTTCTTTCTGATTGCAGATAAGCTACTGCTGAGCATCAAAAGAAATTCAACAAGGAAGCATTTTCATGTTCATTAATCCTGTATGTTGTTGTTGTTTTGAGTATGTTTCTCCATTTTCTGAGCTCCTGTTTTAAATCTATGCTTATTAAAGTAGTGTTTGAAGCTGCAAGTTAAAATTTGTGTGATAGGGTTTCCCAGCTGGAGGCTCCTGTGTCAGTTACAGCTGGACCAGTGCTGAATGCTTTCCTGAGTACAAGCACAAAAGGCCAATTTTCCCATAAGGAGTCGAGAAAGTGGAAGAAATTACTTTTCAGATTCTATCATCTGTAAGCAGTAGTACCAAGTACTGTCATTTGGTTAAAAAAAAACCCAAACAGGTAATTTTGAGTAGTCTCATCTACTGTAAGAAAGACAAGAAATTCCAAAGTGCTTGCCGAGGGGTTACTGAAAAATATCAGTATTGTTTAATAATTTTGCATTCAAACTCCAAAACCAAACTCAAATGGATGTCTTTGTGTGCGTAATCAGTATCCTGGGACATCTCATTCCTTCATGATAGTTTGTTTTCCGTTAACTGTGATGACAAGAAGAAATTTTGCACTAGCAATTGTTCACTCTTGTTTATAAATGGAGAATAAATCCACATTATACTAACAGCAGCGCTCCCCAAGGCAAATTGTTCACACTCCAGAAGGTGCTGAAGTTTTATTGTGACTCTCGCCTGCCTGTTTCTGTGGGTTTTAGTTATGCTTTAATAATTGAAAACCCATAAGACCAGAAAAGTTTTGGTAATTTACAAGTGTAGGGTAAAGCAACACTAAAAATGAATGGAAAAGGACACTGAGAGCTGGTCTACTTGGCATTTGGACAGTTTCCTTTTACTAGCACGTAACTCACCTGATACTTGTAATCCCTATCCTAAGAATAAACTGAGGCTGGGTTGGAGCCCATGAGGGAGGTGCCACCACCTAATTTCTGCTGTTTGCAATGAAACTTAGTTACTAAACAAAAGTATCAGACTGAAAGTGTAGCTTTAAGAGAAAAGCAGATACCTGCCTGTATCAAGAGAAAGTTGAAACATCACTTGTTTTGAGTATTTTTAAAGGGTATTATTTGCTTTTTATTTAACATAGAAAACTAGAAAATCCCAACTGAATTGAAATAGTATAGTGAAGATTGAATCAGGAGGAATATATAGATAGTGCAGCTATTCCCTTGTTTATCCCAATGTACTGATGCTTTAGATACTTTTAAAATTCCTCATTGACTGTTCTCACAGAGGCTTCCGGTTCGTGGGTTGCCCTCTGGCAATCAGGATCCTTCTCCGTCACCGCTCAGGCTGAGTTGGGTTTGTTTTGCCCTGAGTTTGTGATGCTGTTTGTGGTGGCTTTTAAGGTCCCTGGATGCACTGGGAAGCAGGGGAAAGGGGGACAGCACTCATCCGGGATAGAGGGATTAGTGGAAACAGTTAGTGTCTGAAAGAAGATGTTTAGACACAGCTGCTTTTGTTGGAGTGCTAAAACTGGAGCTGCACCCAGTGAACGGAAAGCTCAGCAACCTGTGTGTGTCAGCAGAACCTTTGTTCAGAACTGTAAATTCCCGGGAACAAAATAATGAGTATTCTGCTTCCATTTTTTTTCTTCCAACAATTGAATAACCCATGCCTAAGGGTCAGAATCACGAGAATGGTGTCCCTGCCCTGGTTTTCTTTCTAATCCTCAAATGCGAGCAGTCCTGGCCCAGAAACTCAAACCACATGTGGAGAATATGAGTGCAAGGAAGAATCTTTGATTTTGAAAATAGGAGAATAAAGAGAGCAAATGCTGAGAATCTCACTGCACACATACAACCTCACTCCTGGATGACTCGTTGCTCATTAAAATGACAGTGATCCAGAAGTGCTCCATTTTGTAACAAACGTGGGAATTGCGTGCAACTCCCCTGCCACCCTCCCGACTGCCGCTCTCGCTCAGACATCAAGGGCTGAACAAATAAAGAACACAAACAACTTTCCCTTGATGAGACAGGAGCTCTAATGTTGCAGTATCAGTCATAACAGTGAGAATATTATGGCCATAATGATGATGTAAGAGAAAAGAGGGTTGTAGGGAGAGTTGGTGTATTTTGTTGGACTAACTAATATAGCTGCAAAGAATGGCCAGACTTTCATGGCTCAAGTGAAGTTGTGGGGATGTTACTGTGCTGCTGTTGTCTTTGCTGGCCCTGTTGCTGCATGATACAGGAGCACACGTTTTGCAGTTGTCAGTGAGGGATGTGAAGTGAGTCCCTCGAAAAGCCTGTGGTCTAACCCTGAACGCACACTCGCAGCATGACGTGCACTTGCCCGTTTACTCCCTGGACAGTGATGAGCAGCCGTGGGCCTGATTCTGCTCCAGGAGGGATAGCATCAGAACAGAAGAGGGGGGCAAAACCAAGAAAATCATATGCATATGAACTGACCTGACCTAAGTTAAGCATGAATGTTGCTATTTCAGTACCTTTTCGTTGGTCCTTCAATGTAAGACATACCATTTCTGAAAATTGGGAAACACAAACCTCACCTTTGTTTTAATACCATCCAAGAGAGATAATGATTGTTGACAAGGGGTAGGAAGGAGGAGAAGTAGGGAATTGCCATGAGGATTGCTATAAATAGAACTTTGCTATAGCAATGCTTTTAGTGGAGAGTGTTCTTGCAGACAGACTTGTAATGAAGAGGGAGCAGATTTATTGTGCAGGACTGTCAGCCTTCCTCTGAAAGATTTGTTGATGCTGTGCCAGTATGTTCAGCTTAACTCTGTGCTTCTGTCTAAGAATTCCCTCTCTATGCGTTTTGCCTAAGATTTTCTTTATTTTGTTCTGTAGTCTGATCAAAGAAACAAAGAAAATATTCTATTTTTTTAGATAGTTTTGATATAATTATTTAGTGTAGCTAAGACTGAAACAATAATTAATCCTTTATTATTGTGTGTAATTTCAGACTTATTTCTGAGAGGTTTCTTTTCTTCCTTCTTCCCCACAAACACTCATTTTTAATTTCTATAGATGTGTTCTTTCTCTGGGAGGCAGCCAGATAATGCTGGAAAGGTGGAAAGGTTCAGGCGAGTCAGCCTCATTGGCTTTTGGCACTCACTCAAAAGCAGATATCAAACAGAAGCAGAGAATTTAATTTTATCAGGTTTGTTCTTTCCTAAATTGTATCCACATCAGTCCCTGAATCTTTCTGAATTTAATGATCATATTTTAATGATTTTTTGTCAGAAGGAACTCAAGCCTAGACATACTCATGCTGCTGGTTTTTTCTCTTTTCCAGTGGAAATAGAAGGCTGAAACTCACTCTAGGCAGTACGAAGCTGGGCAGAATCTGCATACTGACCTCCCCATTGGCCTCATCCCAGCAGTCAGAGCTGAGGAGAGCTAAGAGAGGAGAATCTCAGCCCCGTTGCCTGGGCATGTCATGCACCCAGCAAATTCATCCCAGAATCGTTCCCAAGGAGCAACTCCTTTCCCTATTTTAATCATAAAATGGTTCATTACTGTGTCCATTATGTTAGTGGCTATTGGTGAGGCCGTTTGTGTTCAGAAGAGTTTCCCATCACAAGCTGTCTTCAGTCACCAGACATATCAAGACAATTGCATTTAGAAATTGGGATGAATGGCAGCTGTTCAAATATTCCTTGAAAAGATGTTATTTTATGGCTCAACTATAAATCTCACAAACATCCTTGTGCCCTTGTTGAGGAGACAGATATCCTGCAATTGTTGGCTAGAACTTACGGGTAGCTGTTGCTGCCTCTTCCTCTTCTGGAAAAAATACCTGATGAAATGGGCACGTTTACTGATGCTGGTTGTTCTTCTGTGACCGGGCTGTTGTGGGTTGCTGAGTGTCAGAGCAATGTACCCTCCCAGGGCAGCACCAAGACCTGTGTGAGAAGCGACACTGGAGTGTCAAATTCAGAGATGGCCATAAATAGGAAAAGGGATGCATGGGGCACTACCCTTTTTTAAAAAGTATTTTTATAAGTTGAGGAGTAGCAAATTTCATTTTCTTAATTTCTTTTTTTTCATCTACTCTGTTTCTAAATGCAAAAGTCTGAAGACACGAGTGGCTGCAATGCTTGCTGCTGTAGGCTGATTGCCATGGGGGGAGGCAGCTGTGTGCTGTCTCAGGATACAGGGGAGGAAATCCAAAGTTCATCCCAGAGCAGACACTCCTGTCAGTCATAACGCATCGCTGAGCAGGGTGAGCCTTCCCTCCTCCCTCCTACTGGCAAACACCATAGAGGGGCCCATTGTTGCAAAACCTGTTATCAGAACAGACATGCTACAGTGGCATATTTAATCCACAGGAAGCTTTAGCAGCGCTGTGTGTATTGATCACAGCAGCTTCATTGAGGAATGACTGATGAATGAACATATGGGTAACACTTAAAAGGAGGCTGCTGGTTAGAACTGGAAGCGTATTTGGATCAGATGTGTGGGTTTGAGCTCGTTACAGTTGCTCAGGCCTATGATAAGATGTCACAAATATAATTGTATTTGACATATCATCAAAAAGGACAGAGGCTGTTCCTTGCCCTAACGTTGACTCGCCTTGACAGTCCAGTGGCCCATAACATCTGACCTGTAATCTCAAGAGAGTTACAACAGTAAGTGGGATCAAATCCAGTCCAGCCTTCTCAAGGCTGCTCCAGGAATGTACAGCAGTGTCTCAAGAGGGGGCAGTCTGTCTGTCCTTGAATTACCACTGCAGGAAGATGCTGACAGCAGGACTGTGTGGTGCTTTGCAATTAGAAGCTCCCTCAGTTTCAGCAATGTCTTGACTCTAAGCATTTCTGACTTTGAAAGACTTTGACTTTTCTACTGTAGTCTGTCAAAAACAAAGAATGTATGTATGTAGAGATAGAAAGTATGGTTTTAGCACCATTCTTACCAGTCTATTGGGGGCTATAGCAGAAGACTTTAAAAATAAAATCATCTTCCATCTGCAGGAAGAAGAGATGAGGTGCCTTAGTCCAGGTATGGAGAGAGCTTCCTTTTGCAGTTGTATTGCTCTGTATTGCTCTGTATTGCAGTTGAGGCAAAGAGCACTCCTTTTTCTCGGAGGTTTCAATACTCTGCAAGAGACAGCATTAGAGTTGCCATCTACGCTACAGCAGGTCCATTATCACAGCTATATTTCCCCTCCCTCGTCTTTTTTTAGGAATACCATCTGTTTAGTCATTAGCCCCATCAGCTCTCATTAATTGAGTCATGTCTCATTTAGGTTGCTGTATTAGCTTCTCATTGTTCCCTAGATAAGGCTTTTTTCCATATGCCTTGCTTCCTGTTGAGCTCTGTCCAAAGTCAGGTGTCAGATGGAGAGCAAGGATGGGATCCAAACCCAGGCTGCCTTTCAGAGCCTCATGCCAAACTGCCAGCCTGTTCCTTCAGGGCACCAAGTGCCAGCTTGGCTGCACTGGCCCAGCTTTGTGGAGTCATGGGGAATATGGAACAGCCCTGACTAAAGAGAGAAAGCCTTCTGTCTCCTTTCCCCTTTGATTTCTCTGCTTTTCGCCATCTCTGCTACAGCTAATAGGGTTTTTTCCTCCCTCCCAATGGCACAGTGGGTGCATCTAAGTATCAAAATCCTGATGCAGAAGAAATATTAGGAACAAATCACCTAGAAGGAAATGATGGGTTGCATTTCAATTAGCACACTTTGGTTACACAGAATTAGTCCTGTCACAGAACTTTATCAAGAAAGCCTTCAGAAAAGCAAGGAGAAAAAAGGAGCCCTCTTGTGTAGTTGAATTTCAACACTGGAGGGCTGAGGGTTTGTTATAAAATCTTCTGTTTAACTCAGTTGTTCCAGGCTTATGTTTTTTTACCATTAGTTTTATTGAACTTGCTGATTTTTATTGTTTGAAGGGTAGAAGGATTAGTTACAGCAAAGCCCTTTGAATGATTCCTTATCCTTAGAAGAGCCCAACTGGAGTGGGAAAATGTGTTAGAAAGTAGCCAGCTCACTGTGGAATGGATTATTGTTGAGACTACAAAATGTAGGTATGAGATTGCGAAAGCTGCCCAAGAGAATCATTTAGGAAGATGTTGAAGTAATCATAAGGCGTCTCAGAGTGATGTACAAAGAAATGAATTAATTAGAGAAAAATGTGAGTTCACAGTTTTCTTGAATGACCTGCCTGGCTTGTATGCTCTGGGGCCTTCAGACAATATATGATCCCTAAACATTTTAAGCACTTTGCCAAAAGAGCGAGAACAAAACATGAAGCTGCTGAAAGAAAAGTGTTTCTTTTTGCAGACATTTCGATGAAGACCTGTTATGTCTGTGTGGCTTTCCCAACTTGCTTAGCTGTCAGATAATTAAACATTAACAATAAATTCTTTTCCCGGTCCTGTCATTCCCATGTACATCCACTCTCATTTTCTTTTTGCTGCAATGAGTTGCCTGTGGTTTCTTCCTAGGGCTTCTCTTTACACCTGTCAAATGGAGGACATAGCTTCGTCCAGAGTTGTGGCTCCGTGCAGATGTCACGTGTGCCAAATCTCCTAGAACCAGTGTAGTGATGACCCTCCTCAGTGGGCAAAAATCTGGAAAACTCTTGACTCTAGAATGAAATGACACAGACTCCAGCTCCAGTATTAGATATAAGTGATGCTGAGCAAAACTACAGTACTTACCACAGCAGACCTGAGTTACCTGTGCCTTTTAACTTCACCTTCCCTCCCAGAAATGCAGTATTTGCTTTGACCTGCTTCACCATGCATTTGAAGCCAAAGCTAGAGTTAGATTCACTAAGATTTAAGAGGATATAACTCCTTGGCCGTCTGTTCTAGCTGTGCAGCATCTCTGTGTGTCGGGCGAGTGCTCCTGGGGGCTGGGCAAGTTATTTCTTCTCCCTGCATGACTATTTGTAGTTTCCACTGCTGCCTCCTTTATATTGCTGCTCTAATTAACCTCTTCTTAGTCTGAAGCAACTGTACACCATCACAAACTCTGTGCACTGCAAATATTTTATTGCCTGTCTTGTCTTCCTCCAGTCCCTCTTAATTCCAAGGGAAAATAAAATACTAAAAGACAATTCTATTCACCCAATCTACATACGAAAAAATGTATGATTTACTAGCTCCAGTCCCTGTTACAGCTTTGTATATTTTATTATAAATACATAAAAAATAAGGTTCATTTTAAATATGGATTATTAATTGTAAATAAAATTTACAGTTCTGGTTCACCTAGGTGCCAGGATGTTCATGATCTCTCCATATCTACTTGATGTTTTGCAAATCAGATGAATGCATTAATAGTGATGAGTACACTGAAGTTGAACAGCACCTGTGACTGTACTGCCTGGGAGGAGAAAAGAGCTCAGGGATATGGGCCCCTCCATGTCTCTGCAGTGCTGTGAAGGCCTGACACGCTGGGATGTGCACTGATCAGGATTTGCCTCTGTAACCAGACTGCATTCGCCCTGCCATAGATCACAGCAGCAGAGTTGTTAAGGTTGGAAAAGACCTCTGAGGTGGCCTGCTTTGTTCTTTCCCAGGCTTCTAGGCTAAAGCAGGGGGACAAGCAGGGTTATCCCTGGAGCAAACAAGCTTGTGCTCCTTAGGAGGTTTCAAATCAGCTTGTCATAGTGAGCCAAATACAGACATTTTTCTGATTATCATCTGAGTAAGAGAATGAGTGGGGATAGTTGTTTGCCTGTAAGTATCATTTCTAGGAGCTGAGAGGCTTAGTGGATTAATCTTCCTTCTGGATTGTGGATCAGGCTGAAGTGCAGGGCAGGATGATTATTAAGACTGAAATTCTCTGTCAATTTGTTGGCAGAGATAGTTTCTCTACATCAGGACAATGGTGGCAGAAGTGTCTCGTCTCAGAGGCAGCACAGGGAAGGGCATATCTGAGCTGAGCCTGAGAACAGCAGGCAGCTTTCTGCAGGGGAGGGAGGCTGGGTCTGCAACACTGCATTTCTGTAAGTCTTTGTGCTGTAAGAATTGCTTTCTTTTTTCCTGCAGAGTTTTTTGTAAGGACTGTGAGCACTGCAGAGAGCAGCACTCCTCGGTGGCCTGTTTCTGCTACTGTTTTAGGGGCTGAACAGTCCTTTCTCTGTCCCACCAAGGCTGGAGGTGTTTCTTTGTTTTCCCCTCGAAGACCAGAAAATCTTCTTCTGTCACCTTCAGAGTCAGAGTGGTGGTTGCACCCGAGCTGTGCTGAGTGCTGCCTTGGTGCCATGCAGTTTCCCAGCAAGGAGTGCTGCTTTGCAGGCTTCTTTCTTTCTCAGCCCTAGCTAGTCACTGCCTCCAGCTCCTCCTGCCCATTGAGGAATAATTGTTTGGTCTGGAGCGTTCATTGTAGGTTCCTAGTGTTACAAATGCACAGGGCACGTGACATTGTATTTTGCCATATTCATTTTGCACTGTGGGAGGCTGTGGATCGGGAAGACACTGAGATGTGAGCATGCATGAGCTGTGTGTCTTTAACACTGGCTGCAGTCCTGCTGCCAATGTTCCCGCTGCAGTGCTGCACAGGAGCCCAGGGAGCAGGAGACTCTCACTGTGCCGGCTGCTGGACAACCGGAGCAGAAAGACAATCCAGTATTTTTGGTCCCTCAGAGTTTCTACGAAAAGATCAGCAGCTGCAGTTGGAGGCTGGCATGCAAGGACACAAAGAGCCAATAGCCGTCATTACTATATTATTCTTCTAGTGATTTTTTAATTTGAAGGCTGTTAAAAATAGAAGACAGGTAAAGTCAGTGCCTCTTTGTAACATTTAAACAGCACCCTTTTGATTTTGTTACTTTTGTATTGCAGTGTATATTAATTTAGTTTTGATGTAACTGGTATGTTGTGTTCTCATTTAGGAGCCTGTATCTAAAATACTCCAAAAAATGTGAATTTGCACTGGACTCTACAGTAGAAAGAGTGGCAGGTTCGGGGTTTGATAGTCACAGGAGCTTGTTGGCAGATGTGTTTGCAGCCTGAGGCAGAAAATAGCTTTGTGAGTGCAAGTTTTTGTTGTTATATTTGTGTTAAATGTAGCCCCAGGAATTGGCTTCTGGAAAGGTCTTCTCCAAATGTGGCATGTCTGAGCATGCTTGTCTTCTCTCTTAGGGTGTGTTTTGTACTCAGGCTTCTCCTTTGGGCCAGTCTCTGTTTAGATACTGAAGCACATGGTCAATTCATTCCCAATGTCCAGAGACATTTTTATCCTGCTTGCATACTTTATTTTAATTTTGGTGCAAGTTTTATTTTTAAAACATTGAAAAAAGATAACAACAGCTCTCTTTGCCATTTCTCTTAATCTGCAGTTCATTTTTTTCCATTGGGCATTGTGGGAAAGAGATGTGTGTGCCTGACCTTGGATCAGTCCTTCCTACAAAGCTTTCGAGTCAGGAGACTTAATCCTCCTTTTCATGCCTCACCTCTGCACAATCGGGGCCAACCTTTGAGCAGAGCATAATTATGTAGTGTGGCAGGCTGGGCAGATGGCAGGGGAAAATGCATGTGAGGTATTTTGGTTACTTCTGGGGAACAACCCCCATCAATTAAAAGATGATTGGTATAATTTGAGCCGTGCCTTCAGAGCTTTGAAGGTACAGTAGCTGGATATGTGTCCATGCCTCAAGGCTTTCCACAGTTTCAGTTGCCTTTTAAAAGGCACTTTTTGAAAACTCTCTGGCGCCAGAAAATGGCCAGATGACACTGAAGGGGTCAAGTCAGGGCCTTGCCTGCCGCTCAAGGGCATCCTGCTCAGGCTGTGGTTCGTGTTTCTGTGTGAACTGACAGGTTTTTAATCCTAGTCTACTTCTGTTGTAATGTCTTATTAAATACTGGAGACACGTGCAGAATCACCTAAATGAGTAAGTCTTAGACACCCATTCCTGTGGCGTGGCAGGAGCCCTGGGTGTCCGTGTGCCTCGTTCCCCGTGCCCCCTCTGCTGCCCTGCAGCACCTGCCCTGCTTCCCCCGCCCTGCACACTCCCAGCACAGGGAGACCCTTGGGAATTCACACACGGCTTGAGGACAGGCTCATCCCTGGCATACCAGCTGCAAGCAGATTAGAAAATACACTTTAATAGGGAGTGCTGGGAATGGGAGCAAGCTCTTAAACTGTTCCTTGGTCAGGTGTATTAACTATTTCCATGCAGAAAAAGCCAGCTGCAGGCCAGGGAGGATGATGCAGATCAAGGTGCAAGATTCATGCCTGCTCATGCCCTTGAACAGAATGCACTGCCCTGCTATAAATTTTGATTAAGCCCTCCTGAGGCAAAGAGTTGTTGAAACATATATCAGTATGCTGTAACCTGGGAAACCCCTGAGGGCAACGCGTTGTACCTGAAGCACAGCATGATTAAAATATTAGGCTGACACATATGTAATATCTGAAAAGTTTTCTGCCACAGCCATTAAGCCCCTTAACGCTGTGCTTTGGAATGTGGCCATGAGCCATAAAAATGTCTGAACAGGCAAGAGGGTTGGTAGTGTCATAAATAATAATGCCACAGCTCTCCAAACATGCATGAGCACAAAGAGAAAAGGAGGAATAAGGAGCAGAACAGGATGACACAGTGAGATTTATTAACCTTAGCAGATGTAAGATTTAAGATTGGAAATTTTCTGACAAAAAGCAAACAAAATACTGTAAGGTCTCCTGAAATAAAAAAGGGAAGACTCTGATTTGTGCCTGGTATGTCAGTAGCTGACATTTATTTTTAGTTGCAACAATAGTAAAAGATACAAAAAGAATTGAGCTGTGCTAGTTTAGTTTACTTTAATTTGACACACCATACTGTCACTCTGCCTAATCTACAATGTGTGCTAGGCAAAGGAAATTCAGATTCCAGGAACAGTGACTTCAGTGGAAGTTAATGTTTTTTCCTGTGTGGTGAAGGAGATGCAATGAAACACTGCCATTTTCAGCAGAAGCTGCCAGTGGCAGAATTTAGGGGATGTTGTGTGAGAAAAAAAAGTCTTGTCCCAGTTTATTGCTTTTGCACAAAAGTCACTTTGTGAGCAGCAGAACCGACGAACGCCGCTTTCTTCAAGAGTTGTGGCCTGTGGGTTGATTTTTCAGTGTGGCAAAATTTGGAAAACTTTTCCTGAAACTGGCATTGATAACAAGCCTCTCATGCAGAACCTTTGGTGTCTGACAGAAAAATGCCTTCCCCACTGCTGTTGCTGTAGTCCTCTCTGGTGTCTGCTGCTGCCTGGGAGTGGCAGCAGCACTGGTATCGATGCTCTGAGAGGAAGAGTTGAGAGCTGTTCTTGCTGTGTCTGTTCTTGCTGCCATGTTGCTGTGCACAATCCTGTTTTAACCAAGTATGAAAAATAATGTTGGCATTTAGCAATAAATTGTTATCTTCTCAGCTACAGGCCAGGCCTCCTGAACGCAGGGATGGACCCAGAGCCAACCTGCAGAGCCAGGAAGGCTGGTACAAAATCTAGGGATCTTACAGTAATGCAGGTAGAGGTTGTAGACCCTTTTAGTAGGATTTTGGATGCTTTATAAGGAGTTCGTTTTATGCATTATAAATTGGAACCTTTAGGAGAAGTAGGTCAGAGAGAGTTGGAAATGGTCACAGGAGAGAAGCTTTCGAAATGGTGAACTCTTCACCTTCAAATAAACTGGTTTAACGACATGGTCAACTTACCCACAGAACCACAACACTAGACTAAAGGGAGGTCTGACCCTTCTGAAGACAAGGTAATAATGTTAGGAATGTCCCTTTTTTGTACTTCATGCAGCAGTACTTTAGTCTTTTAGATGGTAAGAGAGGATGTTTCTTTGATTCAGAAACTGGTTTGTGGAAGGCAGTTCTCAGCTGCCTGAGACCCTTTCTGCCTAAGCAACTTATTTTCTTATTAGGCTTTAGTTATTTGTAGCAGGCCAACCAATGGTTAATGTTACTTAAAGTTTGAGAACTTCAACATTTTTGGTCTTAAGTTTCCTTTCTTAATGACTCCAGTGCTGCATAGGTTGCTTGATGCAGAGTTCCAAAGACATTATTAATGATTCATTTGCTGTATTTTTGCTGTATTTTCTGCAGAGGTAATTCTGTTCTTCTTTGAAGTGCTAGTTATCACTGCGTCTGGCTCCTTGCACTTTGCTATCCTTGGCTCAGGTCAAGGTGCAGTTCGAGAGGTTAAACAACAGGACTCTTTGCTAGTGCAGAGTGTCAGATTAAAGTGCACCCATTAAAGTGTGCATTGGAAACCGTTTTGGAATTTGTAGATTTGATATACCAGCAGACAAAGGCCAAGTGACAAAGAAAAGTAAGGCTGGACTTTGGAGAGATTACAGACTTTTTTGCATGGCAACATTGATAAAAGCCGCCTCCCCACATCCCCATTTCTGAGCTGGAGCAAACAAAGACGAGCTTTTTAGCTCTGTCTCTGGAATAGAAATGGACATCAGAAGCCCCATGGAAAATAACCAAACCAATATACAATTGCAAACTTGGATAATCTCTTTAGCCTGGTTTCCTCCAGTAAGCACCGGCTCTCTGAATCACTATTGAGAGCCTCAGAAAGCACCCCCGGAGCTGTGCTGCGGGAAACTCGCTTTTCCTGACTTCCAGACTGCATTTCTTTTTTTTTTTTGTTTTTATTCTTTTCTCCCTGTGCCTCCCGTCTCTGCCTCTTTCTCTATTTTTGTCCATGCAAACATTATAAAAGGCCTAAAAGTGGATAAGTGTCTGTTTCTAGTGTATTTAAGAGGGAGTACCATGCAGAGAATCCCCCAAGACAGCTGCTTTGGTTCCAGGCCAAGCCGGCATTAGTGCTAGAGGGATTTAATTATCATATATTAATATACAAACAGTGACTATATGATGCATTTATCTGTTGAAATGGACTTTAACTTTGTTTATAATTATTATTCTTTGCATTTATAAACTTTCACCTAGGAATGTCGGTATACTTCGTCTGCCTTTAGGTATGTGCAAGATGCTGTGTGAGGACAGGAACCTTTAGAAAGCCTCTGCTATATTTCAATACCTTGGGAACACATTGGTTGGTGTATGCACACAGTGTACAGCTGTGAGCTTGAGACACAGTTCTGGGGTATTGAATTACAGCACTGCGTGAGAAAAGCAGGGGAAGCTCTGGTGGGATGCAGAAGCAGCATTTTTTAATTTCAGAATGCAAGATAGAAGAGATACTCATCTGATACTAGAGAAACAGTTTATGGAATGTCCTCATTCTTAATTGCAGATTTCCTTTTGGTTTTATTACATTATCTGGATACTTCCCTAGCACGCACTCAGAGGGTTCTGTCTCTCTCCCTTTTCTCCTTTTTGTTATCTAATTATGAAAATTGATTTTAATGCAGCAACTCAACACTAAGTATATTTAGTGAACGCCAGTCACAGGGACAGTTTCTTACTCCCAGTACAAATTACTGGTGACCAGTTCTCTGAACTGCAAGTAGCTATAAGAATCCCAGTTTTCCTTGTTTCCTATTTAGAATTTCCAGAACTTTGTCATACAACTGGCAGTGTGTGCAGACCTCACCCAGCCCAGGAGTGTAGTAAAGGCCCATGAATCTCACAGATGTTCACAGATGGCAAGTGCTTTGCTGTCACCTACCCTGTGGCAACACGTGGCTCATTCCCTGTGCTGTCAGCAGCCTCTCCAAAGTGCTGCCCTAAAGCCATGGGGGGGGAAGAAGGGGAAGACTCCCTCGAGCACTCCCTCCTCTCTCGTTTACTGTTCCTCTGCTGCACCATTTCCACATTCTCTCATAGATCTGTCAGTAAGGATGTTTAGGATAAATTGAATTTTGCAACCACAGGGTCAAAGACAAAATAGTTTCTTGGGGCAACGTGTGAAGGAGGTGGATTGCTCCCCTTCCAGCAGAGCTAGCCACCTTTCTCTTCTTCTGGGAAAGAGAAAAAAATATTTAACAGCCAGATTTCACCAGGTGCAGAGTTCACTGATGTCTGGCTACAGCAGCGGCCAAAAAAGACAAATGATGCAAACTCTATCATCTCCTCACTTCTTCCCCACTCTGGCCCTGGTCAGGGCTGCAAGCACAGGGCAGAAGCAGTGTGACCTGGCTGGTGCCCTGCTCTGCTGAAAGCATGGGGAGCAGGGGGAGCCAGGACAACACAGGACAGCCTTGATCATTTTAGAAATGCATATTCTCATTTGCAGTTGCTGAGACTGCATTTATGGGAAATTTTTGAATAAGTCTACTGTGGGTAAACTGCTTGGAACCACTTACTGAGATATTTGGTCACTAAGGAAGATCCATTGCAGTGCTCTTTCATGGGAAAGAAATACATTCAAAAGCTGCCCCTGCACCTTCCCACCGCTCTTTGCTGCTTGGGATACACGTTCAGAAAGTCTGAGCTGAAGTGACAGCTAATGACGTGCTGTCATGGCTGGCTGTCGTCCATTCCCTGCTCTGTGCGTGCCTGTTCCTTTGCTCTGACTCTGGGGTGTGATTGGCATCTCAGTGAGTGGATTTGCCTCACTCAACTTGGAAAACACTGCAGTGTTGAAAAAAAGGGTGGGGGTGCAAATTGCACCCTGACTTGATGTGGTTTTTAAGAAAAAGCTTGATGTGCTGACGTGGCCCAAGGAGACGTCAGATGGGTGCTGGAGCAGGAGGAGAGGGCAAGACCTTGTGTCCCAAAGTGGGGAGGGGATAGCAGATGGCTCCTGCTGGCAGCCACAGGCTCTTCAGGTGGTTTGGCTCCTCTCAGCAGAACGCACTCACAGGTTCCATGCTGCCATCCAGTGCTGCTGGGGAAAAATGTAGTTAATCCCAACGTTGTAGTTAAACACAACTTTGACACAAGTTGTGTTTCCCCGAGGCATGACTAAGGGCACTGCTACCACTGCTTGGGACTGAGGGCTCTTGTGTTCACACCTGTGGGTCTATGAACATTCAATACTCAGCTCAGGCACCTTCAACTGTTATTTAGGATTTCTGTGGGCTTTTAGCAATAGCTGACCCTTCTCAAACTTCCTTATGTGTCAAAAGTGTGTTCGCAGTCAGCCATGCCTATATCTGAGCAACACTGACTTTTTTGAGTGATTTGGTGTTTGCAAAATCCAGCTTCAGCATAAGGGAAGGTCTGTCTTCTGAATGCTGTATTTTTATAGTATTAGGGAAACAAAGCCAAAGTAGTTGAGGATTCAGCCCTGTGTTTTTCCCAGCTCCCACTGGGAGGAAAACAGTTGTCCACACAGTATCTTCCAAGGGGTCATGGTTGCAAATGGATGGCATTATTATGGGAGTCTTTTCATTAAAAGCCAAAAGGACGAGATCTCTCTCCATCACCACCCCAAAGCTCTGCTTTCCCTAAAGAAAGAAAACCCAAGACCCCAGGCAAGTCAATTAAGCATTGTGAGGACCTGTCAGACAGATAAGAAAGGGACACTTTGGCCACAGTGAGGCCAAAAGAGGGGAATGGATCCCAGAAAGTCTCTTGAGCAGATAATAAATAGCCTTTATCTGGGAGGTGTGTCTGTGTGTGTTTTTTGATGAGATGCGATGTCAAACTCCCAGACTCGCCGCCTTTGTTGGGCGGACATTCACTTTAATTAAAAACCTCCAAGGGAATGTTAATTGGCCTGGGTTAGGGGTGGGAATCATTGCCTCATCCCCTCTCTCCATCCCAACCCATGCACACACACATGCAGGAATACACATGCTTCCTTTTACAGCACAGGGAAGCAGCAGCTGCTGGTCGCTGGCAGTTCCCCCTTCCCCATTGTGCCTTTTTGCATGTCATGGATTGGCAAAGGAACAGCAAATACATGTGGGGCTTGGATTCCTTCTTCCCAAGACATGAGAGGAAGATCTGCCAGCTCCGTGAGCCCACCTGAGAGCTGTGTGCAGCCTGAGCTTTGCAGAGCAGGGCAGCAGCCACAGCCAGAAGCTGCTTCCCCCAGGATATGGCATTACGTAAAGTGAAGCTGGACTTGCTTGGCTAATGAGCATCCTTTGCCCTTGTTCCTTTGAGCATTGTTTTCCATTAGTTTATTTTTTTGAATTAGGTCATTTTGTCCACATTTCAGCGTGGGAAGCCTCGAATGAGCTTGCAGAGACATGACAGGGTTCTCTTTTTCCTCTTGTCACTCAGAGTAGGAAAGGCAATTTCTCAGGAGTATCCTCTGGAAACAGCAATGGTTGATTGTCCTCCTATCTGAAGTCTCATACTAATGTGAATCACAGTTTCAAAGTCCTCTGCTTTTTTCTTTCCAAATTGTGATCTTATTAGGTACCAGTTATCCTTGTGACTAAAGCTTTTCCTAAAGCTGTTCAGTTTCAAAATACTGTGATTTTTTTTCCTCTGTGTCTCGAATATTATCTGTTGTGACAGTTTGTAGAAATAAATTCCAAAATACAGATAATAGCTGAAATGGAAAAAAATTCAGCACTTCCCAAACTCACTGTCATCATCTTCTAACAAAAGATGTGTTTTTCTTTCCTTTCCATAAGTGTAGATCAGAAGAGTAGAAAGTGCACGGCAAACTTCCACCTTGAACTACTGCTGTTAATGGTTTTAATATTATTAGCACACTGAGGAAAGAGGAGTTTGGGGAAGGGCATTTAAGCAATTATAAAATAGTTCGTGCCAGGGCTGGGATCTAGATGGGAGGGACAGGTGGAAACTCACAAAAGGTAAGAACAAATGCAAAACCAAATGTAAAAAGCAATGTCTGGCATCTCTCTCTGGAGCTCCGTGGGCAGGTAGAGGTTCCAGCAAGCTGCCAAGCAGAGCACCTGCTGGAGGTGTTTGAGCCCTGCACTGCTCCCAGCCCGGCATCACAGCGCCTGGAGTAGTGAGCTGATCCCTCCCCGGCACAGCTCCCTGCTCCCATGGGCCTTGGGAAGTCCCATCCAGCCCTTTGGCTACGCTCAGGAGCAAATGAAACAGTGAAAACTTCCAATGCACACACACACACAGAGGCTGTGTATGTATGAACATAAGGCATGAGAACATACAATTTGTGACTCATAACTGAATTTTATCTAGCGTTTTCCAGAATGTCCTTAGGTTTGAAGCACAGTGATGTGTATTCATACTAATTCACTCTTATGTGCAACTTCATACCGTCACATCTATAACAACAGCTCAGCATTAAACTTCAGGCTTTTTATATTGTTAACAGAGAGAGAAGCTTCTGTTTGACATGCTTTTATCACCTTCCAGGGGAGTGTTTCTCTCTTTTGACTGGCTAGGAAGGCTGTACTCCCAGCACAGGTAATTAGAATAAATGTCAAAATTTGGATGCTGTGCATGCCCTAAAACAGGACTACCTGTGTTCCAAGGGCTAAGGTCTCTGCAAAGCTGAGGAGAAAAATGAAGCCTGTTCCTTTCCCCAGAATTATATTTAAAAGGAGTGAAAACATGCCAGGTTCTTGGGGGAGGTAACACAGCTGCCCTGTACTGCGTTCTGGAATGTCTTTTAAAAGTGACCTTTTCAAACCATGTTCTTGTGCTCAAGGCTTGTATCCGTTTTTACTCCTAGGTATTCAAGCATGAGTGTGATTTTACTTGATAATTGAAAGAGTAGAGCTATTGAATTCCTAACAAGGACATCCCTTCTCAAAAATTGCTCATTAACTGTTGGAATTTTAAACTAAATATTAGAGCTTTTAAGGAGCCTAAATTGAAAGGTCTTCTCTGTTACCCAGCTTTCATTCTCTTGATTCACGTGCTGTCGTAATTTTTGGCATTAGCATGACCTTTCAAAGTAAGCAAGGCATAAATGTATATTATACATAAGAAGCAGGGGAGAAAACTTAGCAAAACAAGAAAATCTCAGAACCCCCTATCATTTAAGCTTTGTTTATTCATCCTACAAAGTACAAGCCCCATGTGGTTTCTTCCGAACGTCTCAAGGTAAGAAAGGGAATGCTTTAGTAAATCATGCCCAATTCCTTCATGTTATTGACCAATCTTAAAAGACGGGTGACAAGGCTGAGAATCTTGTCAGTCTCTAGAAGAGCTGCAGGTTTGAGCCTCCAGCAGCACAACAGCTTGCACAGATCTGGTCCTTAGCTGATTACTGCTGAATGCATCTGCCTTGCTGCCAAATCTCCTCTTTGCGGGCCACGTTTTATCCCATCCCTTATTTCAGTTATAGTTTAGTTACCATTAGCACTTGGTATAAATTAGAAAACAAGGAGGAAGTTTCAGCACACAGTTAATTTTCGCAAAACACTGGAATTACGCAGCCACATGGCTGTGGTTAATGTTAGTCGTGACAAAGACATTTTGTCTCGCCCAGGGTTTTATCCTGTTCTCTTAGTGCCTGCATGAGCTACAAGGAACAGTGCAGTGACAATGCATCAGAGATAGCTGGGCGACCACCAGACGAGTTAACACCTTACAGTGCCGTGTAACCTGTCTGCAGGAGAACTTCAAAATCTGTGATGTCTTTGACCCTAATGTGGACAGATGAAACATTCAGATTCTTTTACAAAATTTCGACGAGTGAAAGAAATCCTGTAAGGGGGCATAACAACGATTCAAACCATTTTTCAGGCTGACAGACAGATTAAGGGAAAGGAAAAACTATGTAAAAGCTAGACTTAGGCCCACTTTTCTGGAATAATCAGTGACCCCAGTCTCAGACACAGTCCCGTATGTGCTGAAGTCAAGCAGGAGGCTCAAAATCAGTTTTTGCAGGATCAGACACTTTGATTCTGGTTATTTCACAAGTCCCATTTGTGAGTATTCCAGTGCAGAAGCAGCACTGAAGGCAAGTTAAAGGACATTTTTAAAGTATAAACTATAGGAGGTCTGCGTAAATGTAATTTTGAAAACAAATTACCTCAAAAACCGCAAATTACTGCTTTGTCTACTCTGGGTATGTCTTTGTGTTGTAGAACTGCCTTGGAAATTGCTGGTTTTCTTCTTTTCTGGACTACAAGGTCAACATAAGCATTTCTTTCCACAAACCTTGCAAATCATATCACGTCAGTCAATCAACAAATTGGGTCTGCTGAATGCACAGTTAATGAAATAGGCTCGGGTGCTAATCTCTTGCCCAATAAAAACCTGAGATTAGGTCCTAGCTTGTAAATCAGGTTGGCTGGAATGCTTGTAGTTCTTTCCTAGAAGCAGCATCATCTAGGCAAGGGATGGGTCTGGGGTAAGAAGGGCAGGGAAGATTTGCTGATTGCTTTGGAGCTGCACTGACAAGAGGCTCATGAGGAACGTTTGCAGTCAGCCAGGAGAACTGTCCTGCATCTTGACTGAAGTCAGCCCACTTACAGTATTGAAAAAAAGAAGGGCGCCAGCTTGGTGGTCTAAAATAGCTGATTTGCAGCTATGGAGGAGTTACTGAGTGTTTATGTGGCAGGACAAAAGAAAGCTGTCTGTGAAATGAATCTTTCAGCCTATGCGATGTGTCAACACGAGTAGGGAGGAACACTTGTGGAGTGCAGGTGATGTGCATGAAAAAGCGTGCTCACAGAGAGTGGAAATGGCCAGGAATCATGCTAGGTGATAGGCAATTTGTCATCTATTTATGCTTTTTAAAGTATATTTTTGTAAAATACAGGAGTTAGCAGAAGATGATCCTAATGACTCCAGTCTGCGATTTTCTCTCTCTGTTCCTTTTAGGAGAGCCCATCAAACACCAATAATTCTAATCTTTTACAAGTACCTAATGGCTCCCTGCCAAGAAAGGTTTTAAGAAATAAATAGGAGCTCTTAATGCAGTGAATTTCAGTTTTGCCTAATCTGTGCAAATTGATGAATTAAATCCCTTTGCATCTCAAACCCACTTTGGTGATTTGCATGGTGATTATTTCAGTTTTCGTAAATTTTCCCCAGTCATTTCCTGTCATTTCTCAAGAACAGACATCTAATCTCTGCAGAAATGGGCCTGTGTGGTAGTTATGTGATGTTTAAAACTTGCCTACACATGCTCAGCTGCCGCATGGCCGTAGATAATGTGTGTAGATGCACGCAGGGCACCAGAAAGCTCAGCTGAACGCTCCTGCAGTGTCTGTGTGTGCGTCCTCTGCAAAGAGCAGAGGCAGATTTTGAGCTGCAGTGAACGGAATTCAACAAGCAGCGATTACATTTGTGGACACCTAAGTGGGGGCTGGTTATTACGTATGAATCCTATCCTGTGTATCTGTATTTTAGTAAACTACCTTTTATGTGTAACATGCAAGACCACGTAGTGTAGTTCAGCTGCTGGCATGGAGCACGCTGAAGCGACAGCTGAACAGATAAGCCAAGAAAGATTTGTCTGTGTTCTGTTCCTGTTACGTGGAGTGCTTTAGTGAAGTTTCAGTGCCCACTCTGCTCAGGCGTTAATTGAAAAGCACCCCTTAAAATGCAGCTTTTTTGCCTTCTGGGGCCTTCACAGAGAAGTTTTGTTATGTAAGTCTGTCCCTCTGCCCAGCTTCTCAGCATGGCATGGTCTGGAGAATATTCCTTTATCTCAGAGCTTGTCTTGTCCTCATTTTGGCACTTGCTGGCACAAAAGGGAGATATTCCTGATACATGTGATGTTTTGGAATGTGGTAGTTACTGTGTACCAAGGCAGTCGGTTATTTGTTCTGGTGTCAGGAATTGTAATAACTCACTTGTATTATCAGAAAATTATGCTAGTCTGAGATGGAGTCTCTCTGCTGCAAAAATAGCAGTTGTAGGTACCAACTATGGAATTGTTATGGTATCCTTAGCCTTCATGCTTTTCCATTTTCTTTCTCGTCTACTGTTTTGATGCTTATCTGGAGTGACTGCTGTTTATAGAAGCAGTGCATGTATGTTTGTAGATGAATGGTTATAGATACAACTACAGCTAGAGATATACATCATGTATGTATTTCTGGCTGTGTGTCTATGCACTTTACATGTTCATATGAATTAGGGAGTGCTTTAATCCCAGTTTTATGGCAAGTACAGCGTTCTGAGAAGCTAATGGTGGTTGCAGGGATGAATGAAAAGTCAGCATCAGAGACAGGATCGGAATCAGGCTTCTGTTCTGCTTTCAGCAGAATTGCAGAAAATCAACCTGGGAAGGACAGGAAGTCTACTCCGTTCTGATGCCCCCAGGCAGGATCCATTCAAAATAAACTGCTCCTGACAGATCTTTAGCTAGCTTCTTCTTAAAACCTCTGACAGTGGAGGTTCCTGAGGTCCTACCAGCTGCTAGCTGGACATTTGCCCCCAACAGACTGTTCTGTTGCTGGATATTGCCTTGCCCTGAACAGGATTACATAGAAAAAACACAGGGCAAAATGGGAGCATGGGTTGGGTGGATAAGTGCCTTTGGTATGTAGTCCTGGAGGTTTAATAGACTCTTTCTGTGTTGGTACTCCACATTGTGGTAGTTCTGAGTCTTCTCTGTTTAACAGAGTCTCTTGGGTATCTGTTCAAGAATTCTGGGCCTGTTTTTTAATCTAGAAAAGAGAATGTAATACTGTAGCAGGTTGAGAGTGGAGTTTGCTGGAAATTCTGCATTTTCGTGGTAAATGCTTAGAATGAGGTTATCCTGTATGTTTGGTTGGACCCATGGAAAACCCATGTGTAGGGAAAGTACAGCTGAACTGCAAGGAAGAGAGAAACCCCATTTGTCTGACTGGGAGAACTCCAAAACATAGTGGAAAGGAGGCTGGAGTTTCATATTATGTTTTTGGAGTTATCTTTTGGTTAGTAACTAACTCATTCTTTCCTTAATATATAAAATGACACAGAAAAGTAGTATGATTCCACAAGGTTGGAGCATGTGAGGATCAAATCAAGGCATGGTTTGAAAAATCTTAATATTGGTGGCTTCAATGGCTAACAGTTCCTTTACTGCCCTGTCTCCTGCCTCCCACAGCTGCTGGCTCCAGGGCTGCCTGCTGAACTGGATTGTGAGAGCAGTCAGGGCTCCCTTCTTTGCTGCGTTATTTTTAACTTGTCTCAGTTGCTTGATCAAGCCCAGCATTTGGCTCCACGAAGCAGTTGTTCTGACACTGCTGAGGTGAATGCTTTGGGGGTGGAAAAGAGCTGTGCAGGGCAAGGACGGAAGGCGGGAGCTGCTTCAGTTGACCTTGCTGCCAAAATAAATGTAGATCATTCTTCTCCCGGAACGCAGCACAGCAGAGAAGTGCTGCCTTGAAAACACTGGTGCACCAACTCCCTCTTCACAATTTAGACTCATTATGGAGAGAAGAAGAATAGTTTTCCCTGCAGTCCCCAAGCAGAGCTTTCCTCTTCGGCATGAAGAAACCCTTTTAAGAACATTAGCTGAGTTATTACAATGATGAGGATGCATGTAGGTCAAAGTGGTCATTAATTCACATGTCCTCATTCCTCTGCCTCTCTCCTGCCTTTGCCAGTTACTGTCCACCAAGTTGTGTCAGGGTTTGTTTTTTAATACAGGTATCTGTTGCCTAGGGACTGGATTAGGAGTGCCCCAGTTTATGTCAAGCTCGGATCAATCTCTGTGTAGGAACATCTATCGAGGCTGGATGTGAGGCTGTGACCTTGGAAGGAGAGTGTGGCTGTTCATTATCTTGCCCCTGAGCTGAGTGTCTCTCCCCACGTGTGTAATCCTAGAGTTTGCGTATCTTCCATAGAAGAGATTCCAGCTGGCCTTTGATGTTACCTCAAAAATATTTATAGAGGACGAGTCAACTCTTTTATACAGTGAGTGTCGCATGTACTCAGAATCAAAGTGTAAATTACATCTTTCTAAATGCAAGTGCCTACTCTTAAGTACCAGAGCTGCTCTTAAAGTACATACTGCTCGTGAAGCTTTTTATTGCCATTATGAAGGAACTAAATGTCAATTTAGAGTAAGACCTTGATAAGCCTTATATATGAGAAGGCTTTTTCCACCTGTGATGTCCTTGCCAATGTTTATAATACCACAGTATCCAGCAATTATAATGAAAGATTAGAGTCTACCCATAATTAATTTGCAGTGCTGCTTGCTGTTGCACCAGTTGGTAGAGGCATCCTGAATATTCCTCAGGAGGAGAATATTGTGTACAGGGGCATTTTGAACTGGACTTCTCAATTTGCAAGAAGGAAATGCAAGTTAACTATACCTTTCCACTGCAAATCTTTTTCAGTATTTTTAAGCTCACCCTTCCCCATGGCTGCTACCCACCAGTCCAAGGCAAAGACGAAAGAGGTTATAAAAACGTGACTTGGGCAATCTGGGAAAAAGAGGTTACATTTCTGTATATGAGATCCATTAGAGAGTTAGGCATCCACCATGTGTTGTGTATTCCCAGCAAAGCATGAAACTTGTGGTCTGAACATGAGGAGTACTATATCTTTGGTAGGCAGTTATGTAAAGGTGACTTTTGAGCTGGGCCTTTTATTGGGACAGCCTGAATTTCCACTCTCATCTTGGTTTTGGCGATGAAAGCTTGTACCCCGGAACAGTGACTTGAGAGCACACAGGTTAGGGGTGAGCAAGCCAGCAGAGAAGCACTAGCCCCAGAGCCTGAGCTGGGAATCAGGCTGCTTGGATGCGGGTCCGTGTGCCTGCAGAGCTGCAGGAGGAGTTTTGTGCAGGATAAATGCATTTTACAACTCGTAGGGAACATTCTCTTCCTCTTTGGCTCACGATTATTATCTGGATTCATAATTACACTAGTGCAGCTTCTAACTTGATAGCAGAATGGATTTTCTTGTGGTTGAAACAGCACTTTGTCCTTCTATCAGCACATCTGACTGCAAGCTGTAGCTAAGTTTCATTTGAGAGATTTCCCCTGTTTAGCTGCTTAAAAGCATCTCTTTAGGAGGCTGCAGGATTTCACAGAGCCATTTGTCTGGCATTTCTCAAACAGTTTACTTCCTGTTGATAGTAAACCGATGTAAAAATGCCAGGGTTGTAATAAACTATGTCCACTCGTGCACTGCAGATCAGCTTTAGATTTGCCTAAAAGTCACTGGAGCTGTGCACGAAGTACATACTTTTTCTTACTCTTTCTATTATTTTATAGAGCAAAGGGCAAAGCCAGACTGAAGGTCAGTTTATTTCTTCCTGCAGAAAGATGGTATGTCCTTTTAGTGTTTTCCAGTGTTTAGTTAAGGAATAAACAGACAAGAGAACTGGCTTGCCCCAGAGGGCTGTGGAGCTGACCCAAAGCCTTTCAGATCCTGCAAAACTATTTTGGTGAGAAGTTGGCCGGCAGGGACTGAAGCAGAAGCACGCTTCTACTGCTGGCATTTGCCTAGGACATAAACATGGGAAGTAATAAAGCTCTCACAAAGGTCCATCTGCAAACGCCTAATGCTGGAAAATGCAAAAGTGACACATATGAGCACAGACTAGAGCTGTTCCTGACTTCTTTGGCCAAATGGTTTTATAAGGCCAGCAAGACAGCTACAGAGAAAACTGGCCTGAGAGAACAGACAGCTATCTGTGGTGCTGTGCCTTGAGCCTGTCCTGAGGGTGAGTGAGGGATGCTCCTCATATAAAAGTTTATCTCTACCCTTAAGAGTTGACTGTGAATGTCACAGATAGGGGTGAAAATGAGAAGGAGAATATGGAATTAAAGCAAGGTTGTGCTGAGGGTATATAACTGCAGGTCACTTAACCAATCCTTCCATCAAGGACACAGGGTAAAATACCAACAGTAAATACACAGGTGAATAACCAGGCCCTTCTGGTAAATCTTTGGCTTCTAAAATTGTGTACCTCGAGTATACACAGAAACTGTGAGGTAGAAGCTACCCATAAAGTCAGAAGCAAAATAATGCACACTGATGGAGGGTTTCCTTGAGGGACAGCCTGTATCAGCTGGTCTGGGGGCAGAAGCTGCTTTCTGACATGCTCAGAAATGCTCTTGCTGTGCTGTGTTGTGTGTTAAGGTGAGATGTCTCCAAGCCAGGGGCTGCCCTCGCTGTGTGTTTGTGTCACACATCCCAGCCGAAGCATTGAGGAGGCCGTGCAGGATTCGTCAAGGAGCAAAATGTTCCACAAGGACGTGGTTGTGCTGCTTCGTTCCCTTTTTCCTGGGGGGAAATATACTTTGTGGTGGCGGAAGATAAAAATAGCCCTCAGTCACAGACCTGGCAAGCATCTGTATATGTGGTAAGCATTCTACGTTGAGGCTACATAATGAAGTCATTTAAATGCTCCTTTCTTGGTAACAGTTTAATACCAGAGGATCCTGCCAGCACTGCAGTCTGGCAAGGAAGGCCAGAGCCAAAGCTAAATCACAAATGTTTTCTGTGGCTGTTGCTTAGCAGGGCAGGGTCACTGTGTTAGTGAGTTCTCAGGTTCTCCTTAGCAAATTGTGTGAAAGCAACCGTGAAGGAAAGGGAGAGAGAAAACGGTAAGTTTGGTCCTGAAGAAAACCAAGGCAGGGCTTCCTGAGACAGAATGCTGGAGAAAGGGGAGTTGTGGAGAAGGTGGAGGACAGCCACTCTGGGTCAGGCCACATCCATCTTTTCCTAGCAGTAGTTAGAAATGGTGCTCAGGGATGGCCAGGAGTATGTCAGGCATGTAGAATACTTGCCCCTAACACCCTCCCAGCCTCCAAGTGTAGTTTTGGCCCTTCTTTTTACCCCTTGTGTGTTCAGGGGAAAAAAAAAATTACTTTTTGTAGATTCTTGTGCAGTCCTCCCTTATTTACAAAGAAAATATTGGAACCATATCAATTTTTCATGGAAACAAGACAGGAAGGCTTTGCATTTTGCATACTGGTTCGGCTAAAAGGGCAGTAATGTGATGCATTTTAATACAGGCGTTTTGAGTTTCTTTTAACAAAAAATATCAAGTAAGCAAGTTAAAAGGATGCCAGGGCTACTTCTGAAGCTTGCAAGATAGATAAAAGCAAATAATTTAAAGCATTTCATTAAAAATGAACCCAGAAGTTTTTTGAAGCTCAACATTTTGTTCTGCAAGCTCAGCATATTCATTAACCTCCCACTGAAGATTGCTGAACAGCTGGATCCAATTTTTGAAAAGATAATCATAAAGAAATTAGATTAATAGTCTGCAAGTGGAGCAGTTGGGGATCGGGTCTTTTATATGTAGCATGTTGTTAGCTGTTTTCCATGTGAAGATGGTTACTGCAGTCCCAGGAGGAATGAGGCTGTATCTCAATGACACAGATACCAGTTCTCCTGGACTGTGAACACAGCAAGGCACAGATAAGCAGGATTGCTGCTGTCTCCCTTTTCTCCTTTCCTATCTCCCTATTCTGAACACCTCACCTCCATGACATATATGCATATTTGCTGCAAGGGAATCGCTGCCCTTTCAGTATCAAAGGCAGGACATTTCTAACAAACTAATCAGTGCAAAAAGGCTCCTGCTGGCCCAAGTGAAGATTAAGTGCCTTTGTCTGGTGCTTTATTGTAGTACAGAGAGGTAAATGCAGAGGATGACCTGTCCCTCCAAAGGCACAAATAAAAGTACCGTTCAGTACTGGCTTGGCTCGCACGTGATTTAACTGATAAAACTCCAGAGTTCAGCAGGAGCTGAACTGGGCCACAGCAGAGCACGTCTGAGTCCCCCATCAGGCTGTCCTATCACCACTCTCATTTTTCACTTGCTTCAAGCAGGTCCCACAAGAAAAGCTGAAAATTGTCCCTTGTTCTCCAGTCAGTGCCAGCCACCTGTGTGGAAACTCAGCAACCTCTGCGGCCCTGTCTCCCACAGCATGTCCTTCCAACAAACTGCTCCAGCAGGGATATGTATTTCCTGCACAGCCCACTGCTGCTCTCACATCCCTGTACTCAGTCTAAACAAGTGTGAGACAGCTATACCTCATGCTCTCAGCCTTTCCCTGGCAGTCTCCAAGTACTGCATCCTCACTGAAAAGTGCCCTAGTTTTGCTTGCATGCAGCAACTTCATTCAAAGGAAGCAAATACTGGTCTGAATGCAAATGTAGGGCCCATATCGCTGATGTCCCCACTCTGCTCATGTTCTAGTAGCTTTCTCTCAGGTATGGGACAAGCCAACAAAAATGTAACAGAGTAAGGCAGGAATTAAAGCACATTCACTTGTCAACAGGGATTGGCACATCCTGCAGCCACCTGGTTGCTCTCTGCTTTGCCTTCCAGCTCACTCAGTCTCTGACCTGTGAGTTTATTTCCGTTCATGCAAATAGATGCAGAATAACCTGGCAAACCTTAGCGCTTGATTTCCTGTCTAGGTGGCCAGAAACAACTTGCAGTTGTTTGCAGTTTGCAATCCAAGGCAGTTTACCAAATGTATTTTTTTTTAAAAGTCTATCATCACCAGCTTTCACTCATCTTGCTGTGTTGTACAGTCCATGAAATGATAATCTAGTTCTTACCCACTGACATTCAGTCATTCCCTGAGCAAATGTATATCCTTATACCTAACTGCACAGGTTTTAGGGATAAACTGCTACAGTAAACCTTTAGGTGACATCCTATTGATGTCTTGGCTGCCAGATGCTCCAAGGTCTCAGCTAAGGGCCGGGATTTGGTACAGGATGCCCCAGAGCTGCCTCTTCCGAGCCCCCCAGTGTGGATGTGTCCAGTGCTCTGGCTGGGGCTGTGGGACACCAGCTCCAGCCCTGCCCCACTGCCCCCTGCACATGGGCAGGCACCTTCTCCCAGTGCTGTGCTCCCTCCCTGGGCAGCAAATGGCTTAAGCACATGTCTGAAGTTAAATACCTGCTTAAAGTCTTACCCTGAGTGGCAACGGGTCAGGGCTCAACTGGAGTGTTCCTCTGAATCAGGGCTGAGAAAATCCACTTTTTGTTGCGTCTCCCATTGATCCCATGCCAGAAGATCCCTCATTTTGATGGAAACATGGACAGACATAGGCCATGTCTGGTTTTTGTCATGCTGGAAGCCAGCCAGATCTCTAAAAGTGTTAGTCTTTTTCTTTACAGCCTGAAAGGAGTATTTGAATTAAGTGACAGAGCTAGGTAAAGAGGCAGAAGGGTTGTTTGTTTTCCTTTTTACTCAGACTTTCAGTACACGCTTAAAATGTGACATTCTTGTCTGGTATTTTCAGTTTAGACAGAAAGTGGTTGTTTCTTGGGTTGAAAAATTGAATTCCAGAAAGAAATAATGCTTCTGGCAGAGCAGCCTGCATTCCAGGGCATGATTTCATCTGGTAACTAGTCCAAGAGAGTCAATATTGGCTGATATGACCATGACTGCATGTATTTCTCATTAATTTTCATCAAAACTTGCCAGGAAATTTGTGTTTTGGTGCCAACAGATCACTCTTCCTTTCCATGTATTTTTACTGTCATCATTCACTAACCCCAAAAGTCTCTCTAAGGAAAAGAAAAAGCTGTAATGCAGCACGCTCATCTCCTCTCAGTGCCCACTGCAGAGAGACAAAGTGACAGATGGAAGCCCTGTAGCAAAAAAAGGAGAAGTTCTTCAGGAATGTGGTTTTGGGAGTCCCTTGCAGGACCAATATTTTCTGGTGCATAAGAAAACATCATTCTAAATGAGGTCATAAAGTAGAGGGTAGCTTTGACCTTTCCCCTGTGTTACGTCTTTCTGCTTCAGCTCTGAGCAGAGCCTCACTCATATATGGTCTAATTTTTATATGTTTGCCCTTACTAACCTCAAAATAACTTTCAAAAATCCTCAGGCCATTCTCGCTCTCCTCTTGGGATGTGTGTTGGCCACTTTGGCTGCGCTTCATTCCGCAGCACTGGACTGTAAACCTGCAGGTTTTGAGAGCTTGTTGTCAGTCCCACAAGACATAGAAGAGTGGGATGTGTCTGTGCCTCCTTTGCCTACAAAAGTCCTGAGTTGGAATACAGCATAATGTGACCATAGTTTGTCAAAGACGGAAGAATGCAGTAGCAGATCCCGGAATAGATTCCAAGTCCAGAATGGTTAAGTGCATTCCAGCACATCCCATCAAGCAGCTAAACAATTTGTGTGTCCTCTGGCTCTAAAAATTATTTAATTTTATCTTTCTGCATGGACCAGGTAGTGATGAAACTGCCAAAAAATTGACCCATAAGGGCTTTTTTGAAATTCCACCTGAGCATCTGTCACTTTGTCAGGTATCATTCCTAAGCACATTATCAGGACATATCCCAAACTTTGCTTTGTTGCCTCAACAGGCCAGTCTATTCCCTGCCTTTTGGAAATATCTGCAAATTGAAAAGTCAAACTGTCATATCCCAAAGAAGCTCCAAATGGATCCCAAGGTTTCTTTTACAATGCTGTCAGCTGACTGGTGAGCCCTTCTCTCTAAATGTCCCCCCACCTCTGAAATCCTCAGCACAGGGATTTTTCATTCTGAGGAAACTTCTCCTGCCTTCTTTATGGCAAAGAGAAGAAGCCCTGGGAGTGTAGGTTGAGGCTGGGCTGGAGCTCTGGAGGTGGGCGAGTGTTTCAGCATTGGCAGCTGAATTGACTGAAGAACCAACTCGGAGAAACTCTGTTACTGCAAATCACAGCTCAACTTTAAGCAGTCCTGTTGTCCTGCCAGAGGATTTCTTCTGTCTCCGTTCTTTTTCTGTGAAGAAAACATCTGTGAGTGATCCATAAACCAGAATTACATTCACAAGTATTTTACAAATGGGGAATGGGAGATAAATATAAGAATGCATATAAATATAAACATTTTTAAATACATAAATGTGTATATTTGGTTAGTTATTGACTACATTGAGTTCACCTGTAAGAAATAGTGCTTATATCACTATTTATTGTACACAGTGGGGAGTTATGTCAAATTTCAGCAAACTGAGTTGGATTAGATGAAATATGTGCAAGAATCAGGAACTGGTATCTGTGTTTATAGCAGTATTTCTAATTGGAGGCTTTTAAAATAGTACCACTGTAGAGTTTTTCCTTATATCTCAGCTACTGAAATTGTGTTACCACCTTGGAGTCCCTCTGTGCAGAGGATGGAACCTTTTTAAGGTTTGGGACTCTTTGTAGAATAAAAGCTGTGACTGTGTGCAGGTGTGTCTAGGTGGAGGACCCTAACTCACTCCATGCTGGCCTGGCACTGCTGTACACGAGTGTGCCAGGAGAAGACAGCGGGGCAACCTGATCTGCCTCAGTGCTCCGTGAAATCTGTAGAGTAATCTGAGGGAAAATACTCCAGCCCCTGTTCATGCACCACTGGTCTCCAGTGGTGTGGGTAGACCCATCCAGCTGATCAGATTTTATCTATTCCCTGATCTGTTAAATTAAGAGGTTTTGAGAGCTGAGTGACAGAGCTCCTTAATGCCAAATCCATTACCAGCAGCACTGCTGTCATCACCTGTTGTGCGCGCTCAGCTCTGTGGGCTGCCCTCTGTGAGGCTGGTGGGCAGCAGAGGCAGGAGTGGCAGGGCAGGCAATCTGGGAGATGCTCTTCTGCCCCTCTCCCTTCCAGCTGCTCACTTTCCTCTGTCTTTGGGTAGGTTTCTGTCCTCTGACTAGGATTTCAGAGGCAGGGACATAAAAGGGGGCTAATGCGTTTGTGAATCATGGAGCTGCAAGTGTTGCAGAAAGACTCCCAAAGAGAGAGTAAAGTACATGCTATCCTGCAGACCCAGGCAATCTGAACAGTGTTAAAAACCAGCCTTCTTTCCTCCTATTTTCTCCCTAACATTTCCACTTAGCAACAGAAGACCAAGTTACATCAAGCGAAGTGATTGTTTTGATTTATATGGCATCCTGGATGGACTACATGCTTTACAAGACATGTAAAGTACCACTTTCCACTGCTTCCAGCCTAAGGGGAGATGCATGAGATGTCACAAGCTCTGCTAGTGTGGAAGACATGCTGCAGGGATGTTCCGGGTGGGGAAAGAAGGATAACTGGAAAGTAGTTCAGTGCTGAGTTCCTGTCTGCCAGAAATGAATCCCTTGAGTGGGTGCTCATTGCAACTGTCTGCAGCAGCCTAAGCCTGCAGGTGGGAAGAACAAAAGTAGGTGAAGCCAACTTCTTTTTCTCTCACTCAGGTGTGATGCAGAATGGTTTGGCCTGACTCTCAGTGATAATGCTGAACCCAGAACAACATTATACAGCTCTCAAACCCCTGTAGATTTTTTTCAAAATACAGTTTCTTATTCTGCTCCACATTGGCAAAGCCACATCAATCCCACCATGCTGGCTTCAGCCCCAGATTCTTGTCAGTGCTTTCCTACTTATCTATTTTAGCTTTTCTTGAACTCTGTTGTGTGGCAGAGCTCCCTGTGATGGTGGCTTTTGTCAGAGTCCTTGTAAGCAAAGGTCAGACGTGGTGGTGAGTAAGGTTTGTGTTTGATCTTCGCTGCACTAGAGCTACCCTTGGGCTGAAACCTGCAGTTCCCTTAAAGACAATGTCTGTCTTAATCTTTCTCAAAATACAAGGGGTTTTTAGTATCAGGTTTGCTATTTGTAGATTGCTTCAACATTCATGTGGCTTGTATAATGATGTGCTCTACTGAAATACCAAAATTACGTGAGATCTCAAATGAACAGTCCACACCTCTCAGGAAGGGGCCAGAGCACGTGTAGAAGACCTGCCAGAATCAGTGAACATGAGGCTCAAACTGAGCATTAGGCCTGTCAGCTTTGTATCTGGTGGTACTTTTTTTTCCCCCTTTTATTTATCGTCATTCTGAAACTAATTTGGAAGATAATGATTTAGTACTGTCAGAAAGAATACAGAAAGGGAGGAAAGGGCTCCCTAATTGTGTTTTGACATTTTTTGACATCAGCAATTCTTTTGAAGGAAGGAGAAAAAAGAGACAAAACAAAATCTGTTCAGTCAAGATTTTTCTGCTTTTTGTTCTCTTTGGCTAAGAAAAATCAGGTTACAGAGAAGCTGGTGCTGCAGAACCAAAGCTTGCCTTCCAAGCAGCACTTTTTCAGAACTCTGTTTTCATCTAAACGCAATTTTACAGAAATTTGGGCTCCGGTAAAGTGAGTGTTCACTTTGTAAGTGACAGGGCAGTTCAGCTTTCCCAGCACGTCAGAGCTTTGCACTGTCTCAGTGACTTCATGGACATGTTTCTAAGGTTTCCCTAACACATGGTTCTGTCTAAACACAGTAGGATGTCAGCTTTGTGCCCAGGGTTTGCATCCCTGGATAAATAACTCAGCGAATGGAACAGCATGGTTTGTAGGGTTAAAACCCCGGCTCAAAGAGGCTGTTGGATCTGCTCTTGAGGGGAGCTGCAGCAAAACTCGTACAGCATCTTCAACATGGAAGGCTTGCTAAGGAGTTACTTTTTTTATTAGCATTAAAGATAGGTTTCATTGATATTTTCTGCCCAAACTGTAACAGTAAGATCCCCAACTGATGACGGAATTTATCAAGTGTGTGGTCTCCCACGCTTTGAAAGCATTCCCTGGAGTTTAATGGTGACTTCACACAGGAGACACGTAAGGCCAAGAGCAGGTCTAACACCTAAAGCAGTATTCATTTTTAAATCCCACTTTGTTGGGCTTTTTGTTGTTTCTTTTTTAATTTTGAAAGGAAAATTGAGCATTTCCAAGCTTTTCTTACAGTTATATTCCAAACCTTAGGACCGATGCTGTGTTCGTGCCCTGTAACAGAGGAAATCCTGTTTTGCTAGCACGAGACACTGCAAAACATGACAGAAACAGTTAAATCCCAAATCTCTGTGGGGAGGACAGCTCGTTCTTCTTCCTGCTGCCCTGCTGGAGTTAGTGGTCCAATGCTGGAAGTATCCACAGCCACAATCCCTCCCCGCTCTGTATCAGTGGATCCCTCTGAGATCATTACAGGGAAGCATTGCAGAAGCCTCTGAGTCTGCCACAGGGGCGTCTTGATAGGTGCCAACTACAAAGCCTGTTCTTCTCATCTCCCTCCAGCATGCCTAAAGGACTCTCACCCCAGATTTCTTTCCTGTAAGTGTTCAGGATATTTTTTTTCTGCTGCCTGGTAAGCTTTAACACTACTTCTTTCTTGTGTTTGACAGGTAAATGAGAGCAGAAGCTTCCAAAGTGTTTTTTAATGAATTACATTAAAATATCTAAATTTTCAAAAGACTAATAAAACCTGAAATCACCCAAGAGACCTAGGGCTTTTCCTCAGGATTAGCCCCAAATGAAAAGGCCATTACTGTTTGAATATTTCCTAAGTACATTCCAGGTATCCTTTAAAATTTTGATTGAAATTAAGTGTACAAGTTGTTTTGAAGGGCTGTTCTGTTCAGTTGTCAAGGAAGTGAGTTGAAACGAGTGAGTGACTGTATTTGAGCAAAATTGAAGACTTGTGGGATTTCCCACAAGTGGGATCTGAAAGAAAGCTGGACTCCTCACCTGGTACTTCTGGGATGTGGTTATGGAAGCGACTCACAAAATGATGTACAGAAGCACAGCTTCTGGCACTGCTGCATGGCAAACAACACTTAGAGTCAAGCATCCCTTCAGAGGGGAATGAGGGAAAAACACAGCGTTTGGTAATAGGCTGTGAGCAGTTTTCTGAACCCCAGAAATTACAGCCACACCCTATTTCCCCCCCATGGCTATGGCAAGGCACCCCAGCCCTGCCAGTCAAAATGAATGATCATATTTTGCAACATTAACTTGCTAGTGAAACAGATCATGTGAGTGAAGTTATTCAACCACATGGCTGTTTACAGAGCACTGTCTGCATCAAGGGTACACCTGAGTTTCCAAATGTCCATAAAATAATGTGCATAAATTATTCAAGTTGCTTGGATTTGTCCCTGAATGTACAACAGAGTTGAGTCCACCATCTGAAGAAATGGATTAATATGCAACATGACACAATTTCTTAATAATTTTGCAGTTCCTTGAAAACAAAAGCATAAAGTACAGACAATACACTCTCAAGTCTTTGTTTTGCTCTGGTTAAGGCAGAACTTTAAAGCTGTATCCTGTCTTAATGTTATGAAATACAGTGAGAACTCTGTCACTCATGGGAAAACTTCCTTCAGAAATTTGAATGTCTTTGTTGTTTGTTTTTTGGACATTGCCTTGTTGCTGCTGCTTTTTAATGGTAGTCCTTTCATTTCCTTTATGTTTAAGCATTTTTACATCCCTGGTGCTTTGCTGACAGTCCCACCAGTCTATGAAGAACTCACTTCAGCAGTGTGCAGCCTGCTCCTTGTTGAATACAAACAAACAGTACTTAAGTGCCCTGATGATGGAGGGGTATTCCAGGAAAAAGGGCTGGGGCAGGCTTCTGGTATGATAGTTGAGCAGGGAGCTTCTTTTGCTTTACTCTCCAGTTTGCCATTTGTAAGATTCCAGAAATTACTGTACTGGGAGAGACAAAACTCTCACTTGTTCAGCTGGCGTGCCAGGGCACATTGGAGCAGTTTTCTCCTGCAGGCACATTCTTGAGCATTCTCCTCTCCCTGCCCAAAACCAAGAACCAGGATCCATCCTGCTGTAATTTCCAAGACCACTCTTTCATGCTTCCGACTTCAGCCCTGAATGAGATGTCTTATGGAGCAATCCAGTCTTTGTATGTTGGCACACAGAAGCTTAGGAAGTAGTTCAGTTCTGCTCCCACGCATCTCTTCACAAAATTAGGGACTGCAAAAGGCATTGTGATTCAGAGTTGTATTAACAGCCAGATATAGGAACTTTAAAGAAAGGCATTCTGCAGATTGATCACTGCAATGCTATTACCATCAGTGGTGTGTAAAGTGTCAACTGCAGCTGTGTTGAATTATTCATTATTTCATAAATACAGTGAGGTTTCCAAGGGCAAGGTTTTTAAGATCCATTTGAAAAGTGAAATGAAAGCCCCTGTAATTAAAAATCACAATTAAACTTCATTTATTTAACTTCATTTCAACTTTTCCCTATGTGATTATTATTAAAGTTATTATATTTATTGATTTTCCTATTCCCTTCCCTTTCTCTGCTAGCTAATGAGAAAAAAGTGGTTTTGAATTAAGCAAATAATCTTGCTTTCCCTAGACAATTGTTCTGTGCTCTCATGTTGACCCCTGGAAAGAGATTTAGTGGGTGATACTCTTATTTTTGCTGATAGGAGACACTGTGCCCATCAGCACAGGGTAAAAGGAAATAAATTAAAAGAAAATCTGAGTTTTGATGTGCTTGCATCTTAGACCCTTAAAACTGTCTGTAGCTGTGGAATGACTGGAATCTGCCCTGGGCTCAGCAGGGAGTGAAGTGCAGCAGACAGAGAGCAGTACTTTCTTGTCTAAGAGCAAGCGCTGGAGACAAGAGTGCACGTCCAATTCCGTACAAACCACATTATCTTCAGCTCATCTCTAGTAACAGAACATATTTCCATCAGTACCGTGCCATTCGAGATAAAAAAAGTTACAAATCCCCTTGATGCCTCAGCCGTCTTTATGGCCATGCTGCCATCCTCTTGGGATCAATAGAAATAGCTGTGCTGGCTTGTGTGGCAGCACCAGAGGAAGACAGTGATGATGCTGAAAATGCAGCCTGACCTGAGCTCCACCATGGCAAGGATCCCTGTTTCCTACGCACTTACAGCTGGTAGGGGATGACCCAGACGGCAGCAAGGGTGCTCTGAGAGCAGCATGCCTGTCCCAAGGGCTCCCGGCTCCTCAGCCTCTGCCAGCCCCTGCCAGCCCTCGTCACAAGAGTGGGAAGAGCCAGAGGAAGCTGTACGTGGTGGGGACACAGGCAGCAGGGTGGTCACAGAGCCAGGTCTCAGCTGCCACCATGTCTTACCCTTCCCTCCTTCCCAAGCCCCTTGCCACAGCCCGAGTGCCCGTCCCTGCTGGGCATCAGCACCCGCTGGCACAGGAGCCTGACTGCAGCCAGGGCAGGGTGAGGGCTTTGCTGCTGACAGTGTAGCACTGTGTGCGTCCACCTCCTGTGCATCTTTAACTATGGTTCTCTTAGGCTTCAGCTTTCCTGCCTGCCTTTTGGAATTACAGGTCTTTGCCAGGTTCTCAAGGATGCTGCAGGACTGTTTTTACTGTGTTACAGAGGTTCCTCTGACCCTGCAGTAGGAGATGCTCTTGAGTGTCAAGGTGTTGTCTCATATGTTGATGCCTTTATAAGCACACATGTTCGCAGAGCTCATTTAGTATTTGTCCTGGGAATAAAGACTAGTAATTCCATTTTGCCTTTATGTGTAATCTTTCAATAGTGCAGTATTGTCAACATTTGGAAGCCAAACTGGAGAGACACAAAGCATTATATATTCACCTAGAAAATGGGAGCTTTTTGTGGAGTTAGTTGTGTAGGACTCCTCTTCTGCGGATTCTGTAGTGCAGCCTTAGTATTGTACCTCTGGGCGTCAGTGTCTTAGAGAGAGTAAATGTATTTGATTCCTGTGCTGTGTTCCAGGCCCCACAGCAGAGGACGTGTGCTCCATAGTTCATTCCAGCTCCTTGTGGGGAAGTTGATCTACATGGCTCTGCTGAGACTTAAGAAAAAACAAATAATCTTGTGAAAGAAGTTCTTACAAAACTCCCCATCCCTTTCAGACGCCAGCTGTACTACCCCCAACCCAGAGACAAGAAACCACCTGGGGGCAGATCTCAGTGGGAGGGAAGAGCCCTCAGACCAGCTCTCTGCCCAAACCCCTTTGGGTTCCCCTGCCCTACAGAGTTTGCTCTTCCACTTACCATATTTTTTGTGAACCACTTTCCTCCATTCTCACTGCATCCTTGTCAAAGGTTGAATTCACTGAATGAATTCAGTACATGGATGAGTGTCAAGGTGATAACAGCCAGCCTGTGAAGGTAAAGGGGTGAAAGTCAGACACAGTTCATGTTCCCACTTACTTCTGTGACCATATGAAATGTACGTCTCATTACTCGTGCCCTTGCTCATTTCTCATTCATCTTTGCTCAGTAGTTACTGAGGGGTGAGATCATAACTGGAATTCATTTAAAGCTATGTTCTCTCCGCCCTGTTGGGTCCTTCAGCACAGTGACTTTATCCAAGAATTCATTTCCTCCCTGTCTTTTTTCATAAGCAAAAAAAAAAAAGGTGGATGGAAGAATACTCTGACATAAATGCTTTGGCAGAAGACCCTGGTTTTCCTCACAGCCTCACACTGAGTGAGAGCGAGCATCATCGCTGGAACTCTGCTGCTGCCTGTCCCCACACGTGCTCGCGGCTGCAGGGCCAGTTCCCCAGCACCCAGCTCGGCCTGGGAGAGGAGAGGAGGCTCCCTGCTATCACAGATATTCCTGCCCTGTTAACTGCAGCCAGCACAGAGGTGCCCAGGCAGCAGCATGTTGGGCTAGGGCTGGGATGAGCAGGGAGTGCGTGTCTTCCTCAGCCACCATGGTAGGCACGTTGGCTGTACTACCCCAGCACATTAGAGTTGCTTCCTGTGTCTGTCTGTAGTTTTTTTTGCTTACATTATGACCTTAATTTCTCTGGAAGAACAACTCTTTAGTTGTGTGCCATTTAGGGTCAAGCATTGCAGCTCAACTAGAAAAAACTGAAATACTTCAAGACACCATTTTGTTAAAGGTTTTTAATATTCAAGCAAGTCTGATTTTGCTTTCCCAGAAAAGGTTCCTTTTAGAATTTTTTTTTAAAAAAGCTTTTAATTTTTATCATCACTGAAAATGGAAAACATTATAAAAATAGATTAGACATGCCATGCCAAATTCATTACGTTCATATGCAGACATTTTTGGGGGGAGGGGGCACAGGTGTTGTGAGAAAGAATTTCCCATTTTCTTGGTTTTTTTCCTTTATTCACAGACACTCATGTCAAACCTTTTACCACAGTGCTGGAGCGCTGATGATGAGGCAATTAAAGGACTTGAGCTTGCTTCCTGCTTGCTTCCTTCAGTAGTACTGGAAACCTTTCAGCCAGATAAATTCCCCGGGAAAGTCACAGATTTTCTGGCTTTAGAACACTCTTTGTTTCTTTTCTTGCAAGTAATCCTTCCCCTCCCCTTTCTGTACCTTCATAGCACCAAATTTGTGTTGTTTTATGGATTTTTGTTTTAGTGTTAACAAGTCTCCAAAGCCTTTTTCGTGGTTTATGCAGGAAGTAGCCTGCTAATGGAGAGAAAAGGGGCTGGATGTTAGAACTCTGCCTGGGGCTCTGGGATAACGTGGCAAATGCAGTGGGCTGGGCTGGTACCACCGGGAACTGGAGCTTTGCCAAGGGCTTTATGCTGCTGAGTGTGTGCAGACAGATGTATTGATACATACCCTACCTTTTCCCTCTATCTGCACCCAGGACTTCTGGTGGAATGGTGTGTGTCTGTGTTAAGTTTCGTAGTACATAAAATATCTTCCTGTTACTCCTTTGATGACATGTCAGTGTCATGAAGGAATGCTCGTAAAAGGTTATTTGCATAAATCTTTGAAATCTTTATCCATTGACAAAAGCACTTTGTGTCACCGTACTTCATTTGCCGCATTGTTTTTGCTTTATCATTTGCTTGGAGAAAGCAAACCAGATTGAATTAAAATGTCTCTTTTTTTTCCTGTTTAGCTGGCCTGCTCATAGTGACATACAAATCTAACTGTGTCTTTTCTCTCTCTTTTTCTTTTTCTTTTCCTTTTCCCAATTGACCTGAATTTGTCTTTCGGTGGTTTTGATATGCCTGTGTGATCCTGTCTGCTTCATTACTTTAAAGGTAAGATTATTATATCCTCAGTCAGTATTATCCATGTTTCAGAAGTACAGAAATATAACTTGAAAGCCATTTGGGAAAGCGGTTGGTAAGGAGGCCATTTGGAGTGCAAGAAGTCCAATTAAGAAGAACATTTTATATTTTGTCTTCACTAACCATTGGCTGCAAGGAGGGATGATCCCAACAGAGCAGGCTGGGTTTTCCTGGGCAGCCCTCAGCAGTGTATTGGCCATGGTGCCCCTGTGCCAGCTGGGCTTTGTCTCCTGCTGCCCCCCAGCTCTGCCAGCCCCCCATGAATGCAGCTTAGAGGGGGCATCCTTGGAGCAGTGTATCTCCCAGGACTGCAGGAGCAAGTCGTGGTCACTTGATGTTTCCCTTGACACAGAGTTCCAGAGAAGTGCAGCTGTCAGAGGCAGCTCAGTAATTTAAAGATCACATCGGCCTGTTTAAATGACAATAGAGAGGGGGGATGCCAGTCAAGAACAGAATATACAGAGAGAGGTGTACAGAGACAGGCAGGGTCATTGTTTCTGCCTGAAAGCTGGCAGTGTTTTCTTTCTGTCGCTCTGTTACAAGTGTGTCTTTGGTTCCCACTGCATTTTCTACCACTTGGGAGTCTGCCAAGTCTGAGGTGAAATATCTCCAAACCAGTCCTTCCCAGAGCTTGCTGCCTTTTCATGCCTTTTCAGTGCCTTCTGTTCCTCAGGAACCAGGACACTTAGGAAAAAGAATGTTTTGCAGGAGGAATTTAGAAATGTGCAGGGGACAGGGCTGTGTATTTTCTGACAATTTCCAAGCACGGAATTTCACTGAAGACAAGCAACAGAAACTGAAGTAGGAAATTTTATTTTAATGAGACTTTTGTATGTAATCAGCAGGTGGCAAATACTGAAGTCTTGATGCTTCCCAGCTTGCACAGAGACAGTCCTGGTCTCTGACAGATCTGGAAGAGACTATTATTTTTCTAAACTTTATACTTCCCCCACTTCCCAGAGGTCCAGAACTACTTGCTGTAGTGTCTGGGCCATCTCCACAACCCTGCAAAGGTCTGGCTGTGTTCCGGAGAGTGACTGACAGAGGGTTGGACCTGGTAGCCTGGTGCCTCTCTCAACAACGTTAGGTTGCCACCATTTACATAGTGACAGTGGAGTCACAGAAGACTCAATGAATTTAATTAGTAGGAACTGGAAAGTGTGTGTTCTCATTATGTAAAACATGTAAATTTAACCCTTGAAATGGAATTGTCAGTGACTCACCGCTGTGGCTGGATGCCAGTGCCAGAGGCACAATGACAGAAACTGCAAGTGTGTCACAAGAAATTAAATCAACTATTTGACGTTTCCTGGGCTTTGTTGAGGACATGGTTGTTCTTGCCCAGTATAGACCAAAAACTTGTTAGGAATGTTTTCTCCATTAAAATAGGCTTTAAGGTCGAGTATGTATTTATAAGAAAGCCAATTGATAGAAGACTAGAAAAACATGGCAGGAGTAGAGGGATCATATACTGGATCTTTACCAAAGTGTGTGCAGAGAGTAAAAGGCCATAATAAACATTACACAATGGTGGCTACTGTAGGTATGCTCAGGGCTCTGATGAGTGTTGCAGTGCCAGAAAATGGCTGAAAGTTTTTACCTACCCAGTGACTGCAAATGTTAATTCACAGGCCCTCAGGCAAGTTACATGCGGCTGGATTATCGCTGTGGGATGCCCTGGGGTCTCATTCGGCTTCACTGTAGAGGATATGGAACAAAGAATTTCATGGAGAGCTTTAGCCTATTGTTGTCAGTAAGAAGGGAAGGGACTTAACCCCGGGGCTGTTGCTGACACTTCTGGATCCCATCCAGGAGCGGGTGTGTATAGTTGCAGCTCTTAGGAATGTGCACAGAAAAGAATTTTTAAGGGTCTTCTTGAACTGCTGCCACTGTTGAAAAGCAACAGGAAGGTCTCCTAACAACTCTGAATATTACATCTGTCATGTGGTAAATGACCCTCAAAGGCTCTAATTTTCTGTGCTATCCCGGACTCAGCATGAGGATGAAGCAGGACAGGAGCACAAAGGGGTGTTCTGGAGGCTTGCCCTCCGAGGGGCCCCGGGGTCCAAGGCATGTGTCTGGTCTTGCCTGAGTTTCCCACTCAGCAAGTCCCTGTCTGACAGCCAGGCACATCCTAACCAAGGCTTTCGGGAGCTGGGAGCGGCTGTCAAAGGGCTCATCTGCTGATGGGGTGTTTGAAAGAGGAAGAGCAATCTGGGAAACATGGTCACCACCAACAGGAAATACGGCCAGTTGTCATGAATTCTTTTTTGTCCTTGAGCATAGCCACAGTTTATTTAGTCATTTACTGCAAATTTCTCATTTTTTATAGTTTATTTAAGAGTGCTCTGAAGTTTTCCTGTGCTATCTAGGGATCATTTGATGTGTGGCATCGCTCTGCTTTGGAGGCTCTTGCTTATCCTGCACTTCTCTCCACAAACATGCTGGCAGCACGTCGCTTCCAGAAAGAGCTGTGTGCTCCCAGACCTGCAGAGAACAGCCATTCCTGACCCCATTTCCAAATGTCACCATCGAGGGATTTCCTGTCTGTACTCCAGAACAAAATTACCTAAATTATCTCTCAGAACCAGGCAGTGAGTGTAGATGTGAAGCCTGGCAGGCCTGAGACAAGAGTCGACCTCCCACCCTCAGCAAAGCCCCGCTCACCGAGCAGGGGAGCACACCTTCCAGAGCAGGTGCAACACACTGAAACAAAAGTGCTGACAGCAGTAATTGTTTTCAGAGACAAACTGCAGCCCGATTTATCTGTTCCTGCCTGGCCATCCATACCCCCAGCTCTTCCTACCTGCCTGTTTATCTGGCAGCTCAAGGTGAGCAAATTCTTAGCCAGGAATGACATGAGTAAGATTTTTTTGTATTGTGTTGCTGCTTTATTTTCCAAGGTTTTCAGTCTGACAGCCTGAGGCAGTTATTAGACAAGGATGCTTAACTAGATCAGAGTCCAAGATTATTCCAGTCTGGGGTCACCATGTCAAGTGCTGCTGTTCGCAACAGTAGTTTGAAGGATTTAACTGCTTAATATCCCCGGTTACCCAGGGAGTGAGTTGTACTTGTTGTGGAAATGCTTGCTCATGCAGAACTGTGTGTGATTTTCTGTCTGTGATTTACACCACGCCTCAGACGGAGTGGGAAAGGTCATCAAGGAAAGTTTAACTAAGGAGTATAGAGAAGAGGTTATGAGAAGGTTCTTACAACATTTTTAATACCTAGAAAAAGTTCTCCTCTTCCCAAGCCTGTCCCAGTGCTCCAGCAGAGTTACACAGGCTGCATATGCTCTCTCTCTCTGGTTACAATCTTCTGCTGCAAATTCTGCAGTAGGACTCTTCTGCCCAGGAACTTTCCTGACTCTCTCTTGGTTTATCATTGCTGCCTACAGCCAGCCGTGGCAGAGCAGTGAAATGCATGGTCCCTTCCTCTCTTAACCCTTGCACAGAGGATATCTATGGGAGTTAGGGAATTCTGTCTACAAACAAACAAGGCTTCTCTGTAGCAGCAGTCTGCTCTGGGATGCAAGGATTTAAGGTGTCTGGGTGTGATTCTGAGGCCAAAGAGCCTGCCTTAGCCAAGATGACACATTTGAAAGTGAACTCAAAGTGTATGAAAAGGACCACAAGAGACAGCTGTGGAGATCAGGGACAAGGAAGAGAATATCATCTGTGATGTTGTTGACTCAAACACTGTAGGTCTGACAGTTGTCATCTTCTTAAATATTACTGGGCTTGCGCTTCGTGTAGGAAAGAAAAAATAGCCAAAGAGGAAAATTTGCTTAGGAGAAAAGGGTGAAAACCTCTCAGGCAGTGAAACAGTGAGTGCAGAGCACAGAGAAGGGAGAGAGAGGGGGGCTTGGGCTGTGCCACAGCACTGCCAGAGCAGTCCACACTTGGAAGGAAAAATGGGCACACTCATTTGTGTCACAGATCTTTGAAAACAACATTTGTTTATGGAGTGGAAGCCCTCTTTAAAAGTGAGAATGCAATTATCTTTATGAGACTGTACCTTGGAGGGCAGCTACATACAGACCTTCCCTCTTCCCAGGTAGCCAAATTAAAATCATCAAAGCTGCCAGTTGCAAAGGGCTGTGGGCTTCTGGACTTCCCGACTTGAAGCAGCACCAAGGGCTGTGCCACTGGTTTGCTCAGAAGGTGCCACTGCTGCACCTCCCTGCTGACCCCGTGTGGGCAGCTGGGCACATCCAGCCCTCCACGGCTTTCAGGGAGACTGCTGCCTGTGGCTGCCACCCTGAGCATTTGCCCACTGGACGGGAGAGTGAGTGATTTGTACACAGGCAACTAAGCATGAACTGCTTCCCCCTGCTGTTTTTCTAGTCTGGTTTATAAGCAAGTGACCTAAAAATAAAGTCACTGCCCCTCACTTGCCATCTTGCAAGAATTTTGTACCCGAGGAATACTCGGTTTCTGAATTTTGGTTCATTCCTCCAGAGCTTCTTACAAACATAGCTCTTGCTAAAACAGAAGCTGCCACAGAACAGAACAGAACTGCTAGTCAGTAAAGTCCTGTATTCATCTAGTTCCTGACACTCATTAGTGGCTGCAAAATGGTAATGAGATTTTTTATTACCCTCCTCCATCTGATTTGACCTCCAGATTCAGAAGCCAAATGCTGCAACATCTCATTTTCAATCCTGAGCAATTCCAGGTCCTTGTTTCTATGTGTAGCAGAATGTGAAATTTGTCCGGAATATCCCTGTCAGTACTTCCATCATTATGGTTGCTTCATTTATTCTCTTCTTGAGAAGGTCAGTCTGTTTGCTGAGACGGGATCAGTTTAAGAACACTCTTCATACCCAAACACAGCAGCATGACACTCATAATAACAACATCGGAAGGGGGCCAGGGGATATCAGTGGGATCTGCTGCCAGGATCCACCTCTGTGAGCTGTGCTAGGGGTACACAACAAGTATCCACCCAGATGTTGTGACTTCACGTCCTGGAGCTGTGAGTGTAGCATTCTCTCACCCTCCTCAGTTCTGGTGCCTGTAGTTGGAGAAGGCAGAAAATGAATAGGGGAGGATTTGTCAGGAAATTGAGTGAAAGAAAAAGATTGGAAACCAGGTCTCCAGAAAAAGCTTGTAGAGCACAATTTGTTGGGTTCAAGCTGAAGTCTAAAGGGCCATTGGTTTGCAGTCTGTAAGGAGAACAACAGGCTGGGAGCAGACTGATAGATTGAAGACAGACGAAGCTGGACAAACTCAGGCTAAAGATTGTAGAAAATTCACTGGATTGTGCTGGGTTGAGCACTGCTGCCACTTGTTCAATTGAAATAAGATTATTTCAAGAATACATGCTGAATTCAAGGAAAAACAAAGTCATAGAAACCCAATTGCCCTGTAATTCGTAAGTCAAAATTCCAATAATCTTTTGTGGTTTTACTTTCTATGAATGCCAGTGAGACGAACTGGTTCCTGGTTTCGCTGTGATTTGGGCAGGAAATGAAAATCAGCGTGTATCCTGTCACTTGATATTGTGCCATTGACTTGTACAAGATATCTCCCCTTGTTTTCCATGGCAGAAGGACCTTTTGCTTTGATTTGGGAGTGTCCTTTCCTGCCACACACACTGTATGAAAATATAAAAGCAAAACTTTCATTACAGCTATACCCACGCTGTTGGTGTTTGCTTGTTTTAGCAGTCAGGAGGGTATAAGAGGTTGGACGCACATTTTCTGAGTTAATGTCAGTGGGCTCTCAATGACAAGTTGACATGGTAAACATTACTATTGAAATATAAGTAGACTAGTTAACATAGGAAAATTGTCTAAATCTTGATAGCTCCTCATCTACCTATGAAAAAAGTGATGGGGCAGCTGATCATTTCAGCAGGGCAGGTCTTGGCAAAGAAAGCAAGGAGATGAGAAGGCAATCAAATGACTCACTGCTCTGGAACCCCAGAGGTGCATGAACTTTAGCAGAGGTTTGAGTCATCTTGATTCCCCACGACTGCTGGTGTTCACTCCCGTAACCAGAAGTAAGTGCTTCTGGAATCCCAATGTAAAGATGAAAGGGGCATAGTCTGGAAAGGGAAGGAGAATCTAGGAGTTACACAGTGGCAGCATTTTGAGAAGCAGACAAGTAATTTGGGGGCCTAAGCTGACATGAATAACATTTTTCTCATAGATGGTTTTACCGTGTTGCCATCCCTCTGTTCAAAAAACTGGCTTTTGTTCAACATGATGCTCTCAGGAATCCCACGGTAACATCTACCTCCTTCAGCTGCAAAATTGGCGTAAAGCAGAGGGTGTACAGGGGACTGAGGTGCGAGTAGACCCTCAGTTTATCAGTGTAAAGGCTGGGAGATACTGCTGAGTTCTCTGAGCCAAAAAGTGTTTTGTAGAGCGTTACACCATAGCAAGGGTTAAATGAACTGGAAAGCTCATAGAAAAACGCTCATACAGTGCAGTTTTTGTTTATACTGAAATGTTCCCATATGTTTCGGTTAATGCAGAACATAATTGGGTCTGCCTAGGGATGGAGACATTTTTCTTACACAATTTATCCACTAATCGTGTGTGTGGGAGAGTCTACTTCACCAGAAATAGCTTCCTTTCCATTTTAGCCAAAAACCCACAGTGCAAATCTCCCTTCTCTCTTCTCCTTAGTGCACTCATTCTCCTCTCCCAAGTGTTCTGCCTTGCTGCAGAGAAATAACCTCGTGGAACAGTTTCAAACATGAGGTAAAATAGTTCTGCCCTAAATTAGCTTTCAGTTAATGTATTTCCTGGCTCAATTTGCTGAGCAGCTCACATTGCACATAGACATTCCTAAATTAGACAGTCGTACATATAAAAGTTTTCTTGTGTTTTTGTGTGTATGTTGTTTCAAGGTCAGGATTTCTGGGTTTGATTTTAGTACCTCAAAGTAACAGGAATGAATTGTGCTTGACATTAATTACATCCTTCTGCCTGCTTTATTATTATTTGGATAAACAAGCTACTGATTTGAAGGAGAGAGAAGTCTACAAGGTGTTTGAGGTCTTTATTTCCTTTTCCTTTGGTAAACTTCCAGTAATTTAGCTTGTCTAATTTGCTGCTGGAAACCCACTGCTGGGAGTGCTCATACCTGAGAGAAAATAAAATTAGTGAGCTGCAAGGAAAATTTCAGTAATGAGATGAGAAGCAGCGAGAATTTGGCTTTTTCTGTTTGCTTTGTGTGTGCAAATGTGAACAAAAAGCAGAAGGCATATTGATTGTCTGAAAGCAAGACAGTGAGCAGTGAATGGAATGGGAGGCTCAGAGATGTTTGTGGTGTGATCAGTGTGTTCTCCATCACACTGTGGTCCAGCACTGGGTGGGCTGTAGAGTAGGTACCCTCCCCTGCACTTCCACATGCAGAGAGCAGTCCTGTGGTGCTCACTGTGATCTGCATTGGTGCTAGGGAAGGGATTTACAGCAGTGCCATTGATCCCTGAATTATCATCTCAGCAGAGGGGGAGCCCTGTTGCATCCTGGAATCTGCGTTGTGGCTCCCCAGTGGCAATTTAAGGGAGCTGGAGTGGGTTTCTCTGCACACTACCACTGATCCCCCAGTGCTTTACTGGCTCACAGGAGCCTGTAAACTTAAGCCAACTTTGGTATTACTGCCAGTTACTACTGTCATAAGGCAGGTTTGGGATCAGAGGCATTTGGCAGCTGCCTCTGGCCCTTTCTTAACCTGCACTACACATTCCTTGACTGTAGCCATGGACGTGCCACAGTGCTTGGAGGCAGAGCAGGTTGGTGATGGACTGAGTTTCACGGCCTACAAATGCTTTATGCCAAATGGCAGTTCCATGAGCAATTGTGTTCTGTAATTTGTGCTGGTGGTTTATCAGTCTATGAAGACTGGTGCCAGTTGTGAGAAAAAGCCCCTGTTAGATCTGGAGGGAGATGTATTTTCTTCACTGGAATCCAGCCTTAGGAAGCACCTGCCCTGAAAGAGGCTCTCCGAGTTCCTCCTTGCACTCATGCATGCAGGTAAGTAGGTACTTTAGCTCAGCTGTTTACGAAAGAGCTCAGTCACTTCAGCTGACATGTAGAAATAACGTAGTCTGATTAGTCTCATGGTTTTGAAAAGCTTCCTTTCATCCTATGCTAACTCCCTTTCCAGGTGCCTATTCTTAGTTCCACATGTTATTTGTAGTTAGCGTTTGCTTATCTTTAAAATGCTTATCATGAGATATGTCTGCAAGTCAGCAGACATGACACTGAATACACTCTGAGAGTGAAATTATGTATTATTAAATTGGTGCATTTCATAGCCCTGTTTCAGAGGGTCAGAGACCACAGGGAACTCTGCTACTGCTGGGGACAGGGGTAAGGCCTCCTGCTTGAGCATCTGTGCATTTTTGTCTGTGGCTATTTACTGTTCCTTTTCCTTCTAATTAGCACAATTCCCCCCTGCCTAGCAGTCCAAATTGCTTAAGTCTTTCCCTATCACTATGTAGTCTGGTCCGCTGCATCCATGTGCTTACAACCCTTTAGGGCCATCCAGAATTTATACCATAGGAGAGAAATTTCCAGCTAAGAGAGAAGGAACTGTAACTGTGCAGGAGGCAGAGTGATAAATGAGATTGTAGGAGGAGGGAGTGAGAGGATATTAGTTTTTAACAGCTTCTAGAAATCCTAAAATAGAGCAGAACTGGGCCACAACTAGCAGAAATCAAGGCTGCTCGCTGATGAAGAGGCATCACTGTTGGGAGGGAGGGAGCTTTGGCAGAGGACACCTCCTGCAGCTTTCCTGTAGTTACTGGAGTGAATGACTTGAAGCTGAAAGGATCCTGGGCTTCCCTGCCAGAGTACTTGGAGTTAAGCAGAATGAGGTCAGCTTAATGTGGTGGAATCTTTCAGCTGGTCCAGTGGTTTTTCAGGGGCCTGAGTCAAACTTTCTGAATGCATGATTCTGGCAATTCATAAACCTTTTGGCCCTTATAACCATCAGCCACAAACAGTATAAAACCCACTTTGCACGTACCTGTGGACAGGCAGGAATCTAGGGTCAGTGAATGCCACAAGAATGGACTGACAGACTGGTGTTTTCATGGGAGAGCGCTGACTGATCTGAGAGGCTCCAACTTTCTGCTAAGGCTTTTCCTTTCTACCTTTTAGCTTCTTAGTGAATTAACCAGGGAAAAGTTTGGTTTTCTTGGTTCTGTTAACAGTTGTGAGTCTCCAGTGCTTCTGCAGAAGGCAGTGAGATCAGCAGAGTCCCAGATGACAAACTGGGCACAGAAGGTCGACATTGTGATAATGGTAAATAAGACATCATTCTGGGGAGAGAACAGTGTTTGGCTCCCTAAACAAGGCTTATCAGTATTTTTTTCTTAAATTATTCTTGCAAAGGATGTTTGACACTCTGCTTCTGTCCAAGGTGTGGGATATGTATGTTTTGTGGCAATTTGTTATAGCCTGATCCCTTTGTCCTGCTAACAAAGTACCTCTCTGGAGCAGCCCTCAGCTCTCCTCCACCTCATTAAAACCACAGCACAGGGTGACTGGGGCATCTCTGGACAAACTGGTTATCCCACCTGGATAAGAGTTCCTGGATCTGATGGTGTTAGGTATAGCTTAAGGGAACTGGTGGGGCCACAGAAAGCAAAGTAGCTCCAGCTCATTTTCAAAAGCTTTCTTTGAACATGGATTGGGAAGATTTCACATGTCCTCAGTTAAACGTATCTGCCCTTTTTGCAGTAAGGTGGACCCCACTGGGGTCCTAGTTGTCCCTTTCTGAGAAAGGCCCAGCACTAAAACAACACAGAGACACAAGTTCCTACCTGACCTAGAGATTATTCTTCTTGATAAGGGTTTGGGCTCAAAAGGCAGGATCAAGTGTTACATTTGTAGGAGCAATTGTTGTAATGTGTAATGGTGAAATTGTTTTTTGTCTGCCCCTCTTCCACAGTTTTTACTGGTTTTCTCTCCTCCTCTGCTCGTGTCACTGCTGCTCCCCAGCAGGATGCATTCTCTCAGGAGAGTCCTGCCTGGCTTGAGTCCTCCACAGCCCCCAGCCCCTCAGGGGGGTCCCTCCTTCCAAAAATGTGTCTCCAGCCCTGTGTGTCCTCAGGAGTTTATCCCTCCCACTGTCTCCTCAGGCTTCTCCCCACGTGTTTCTTCACGTGTCCTCACCTAGCAGTTGACACTCTTTCATAAGAGAGCTCATATACAGCATTTGTTTTCTCTTCAAGGAAGGCATTTGGCAGAGAGGCAGGTGAAGTGTGATCCAAAATCCGTAGCAGCGAGTGCAAATCTTTCCTCTGAGTTCAATGAGCTTTGGATTGTGCCCTTATGGAATTAAAATTTGGCAGAAGAATGTATGGAGTCATTGTGACTTAAGTCAGGCAAAAAGATTTCAGCAAACCCATTGTGGCTGAAACAGCCTGAGCTGAGTTCCAGAGGCCAAGCACAGAAAGGAACAGAGAGGTCAGCACTGGTGCCCAGAGAAACACTGGTAATGATGGTCATTCTCTGTCAGAGTTAGGGGCATGTTCAGTCAATTAAAAGTGACCATAGACCTCTGAGGTGTTCAGCTTTCAGCCTGAAACAAGGCTGGGTGTGTTTGTAATTCACCTGTATTAATGGTAATCATTTGAAAAATTAATCATCACAGTTTCTCACCTTGGAGTGAATGCAGTTTTTAAGTAAGACCTGTGAAAACCTTGTCCACAGAAAGAAAGAGGAAAGGTCAGATTATAGTAAATACAGTTCTAAAAATAAAGCTTTTGGATGATAACATGTGCAGCTAACCTCACCCGAATATCCACCCCAAAGAGAATCAGTCATATAATTTGCAGCCTAACCCATGCCCTCCTGTATAAACTGGTGTTAAAAGAGAAAATGCCTAATATTTTTCATTCCACCTCTTCAAAAGGGAAGCCCTTTCTTTTACAACCAGACTGACCTGATGGTGAACTGAAGGTGTTCACATATTCAGTACTCTTAAGTAATTTTGTGAATTTTGTGAATTTAATCTAACACATCTAATCAAATTTAAACTTAACAAATGTAATCACAACTTATCTCAAGCTGCTCTTTTCTTGTCTTCCTTCCTTGTCCCCCCATCTTGTCATCTGGGCCGTTCTGAGTTTTTCTCCAAGAATATTTTGCTACTCCTAGAGGCTTAGACAGATGAGGGTCTGTAGTTAAAGAAAATCCATGTATTCACTGGGGATGAATGAAAGCTTACCTGAAGCTATCAGTTGTCAAGGATAACCAGTAACATTCTCGTGAGGGAAAGGGTAGTAAAAGGTATTGAAGATTCTCTGAGTTAAAAAATTGGAACGTGGTTCATAAATCTGCCATCCATCTTCTTCAGTTCCCATCTCAAGACTTACAGCAGCCTTTACAGGCTCCTGGATGATGAGAACAAGACACAGCTCTGTGTTTGGGACTAGGGCACCCCATTTCTGTCAGTGCCATCAGAAGCCTCACCCGTAAAGTTTTGTGTGTTGATCGTGGCAGTGGGCATTTTGCTCTTATATGGAAATAATCTCAATTTCCTCAGAGACTGAATGCTCTAGAAAGAGAAGAAAACCCTCTTGATTCCATGTAAATTCCTCACAAAATACAATGCCATTATTTTTGAGGTTACATGCACAGTACAGGTATTGTATGAAATATGTTTGAGTTTTGCTGTAACTAACTTCAGCTCAGGTTCAATTCCAGTTTCCCATTCGGGAAAGTGATCTCATGTTGTAATGGACTTGAGCATATACTTTTTTGACCTTTGGAGCAGTGTGAAGGATTGTCCAAAAAGTATGGCAATAAGGGCAAATCTTCCTATGCATCTGAAACACAATATAATACGTATGATGCATGTTCTCATAAATAACAAGAAAAAATGGAGTTACTCTTTATCAGAATGAAGATGTGAGACTTAGGAGATGATAGAAACACATCCAGAATCACATGTCTGGAGTTAAATTACTAGAAACAGTTTTAGAATTTAAAGTTGAGTTTGAGTGTTTGCAATTTCCCATCCTTTTCCGTATTTTTTCCACTATTTTCTTCTTGCTTTTGGTTCAGCTAGTTTTTTTTACTAATCCTGTCCCTATGTCCTTGTTCACCAGAGGGATGGTGATGAGTCATGGAGGACTGTCTTTGTCCAGCCCCTCAGGAGCTCTCCCCTCGGTACTCTCAGCTGTGAGGTATTCCCAGGCTAGCACTCAGACAGGGAGCAGCATTCTGAAGCTGTGATTTTGGTACCTGAATTATTCTTGGGTTTCAGACTTTTGTCAAGGGAGATCAGCTGCCTTATATTATCTTCTAAAGCAAAATAAAATAGATCTCTCCAGTCCTGCACCGACAAAGGAGGACTAAATTTGAGTGGGACATTGCTGGTGCATCCACATTTCCACTGACTTCATTGGAACAAAGAGACATGGACAGCAGGAAACTGTTCCTGCTCCTGTGCACATGACCTGGGCTGCCTTGCCCATGTGGAAAGATGCCAGGCACTTCAGGTACATTTGCAGACAGTGAGGAACTAATGTTTACAAGATACCAAAGGCTGGAGTATAAATCTGCTGGTTTTTTTTTAAATTTCAGCTCTTCAGGAATGGTGCAACTTCCCAGAGGCACTGCCTGCTTCCCAGAGGAGGGAGAGCAGACTCTTCCATAATGCAGAGCTCTCTGCCATGGATCATAACTAACTCACAAGAGGAAAATCCTGAAGTGGGTCCTGAAAATGTCTGCCCGACAGTTCAGACACAGGCGTAGGTGTCGTGTCTGCAAGGGCAGCTCTGCCCTTTGATGTGTCCTGTGCTTGATCGCGGGGGACTGTGCAGGAAGGACAGGAGAGGCTCCACCTATCAGAAATATTTAAAAGATCTCTTGGGAAGGAAGGGTTATTATCCTGAGGAGGTGAGCTTTGTCTTGCAGGCTGGAGCAGACCAAAACCAGGCATAGCACCCAGAGAGAGACTTGAGAAGGACAGATACCTGTCGGATGCAACCATAAAGAAAAATTCCCAGTTGTCTTTAATTAAGCTTCTTCCTGTCCTGTCAGAGGGAAATAGATCCCATGGCAGTAACAGAAAGGAAGTCTGTTCTGTTCTAACTCTGCTGTTAATTTAGTGTCCTCTGAGACAGAGAATATCGTGCATTGTCTGATAACAGGCTTCATCCCACAGGGAGGTTCTGGCTCTCCACAGTACCTCTGAAAATGCCCTGAAGCCCCATCCAGAGGCCCTGGAGCATCCCCTGACCAGAGGAACGAGGAGGCCAAGGTGGGCCAGGGACCCTCCTTGAGAGGACAGGAATTGGAAGTACCTGCTACCAAACATCTGTCAAGCAGTGATGGAAAAACCATGTGGCATCTGTTTTCCAGATGACAGCTGTGCTTGTGAGCTGCAGTGTGCAAGGGCTGAAATCTCTTGGTTAAAACATATGTGGCAAGAAATGAGCAAAACCTAAACAGTTTACACAGAGGTGAGAGCATCTGCTGATTGCTGCTGTACACAGGCAAAATGAGGTTCCCTTTGAAAAGGCCATCATTTTGCCCTTGCCTACCTTTTTTTATACAGTGGAATAACTGACTCCTCAACAAGGCAGGGAGCTCCATTACTTATGTTTCCACAGTGCATTTTCTCTCCCAAACAATGTTTGCTGCCCCAAGAGCCTAATTATCACCTAAGAGATGTTAACAGCCAGATCATTGGAACTTCGAAAAGGTTTTGATCAAATACAAGCAAGATGTAGTTTGTATTTTGCTGCCCTGTATTCCAGAAGCAGCTGGTCTCCTGAGGTAGGAAAGTGTGGACTAAGTTAATGAATTTAAATACGCTTCTGTTAGATCTTTTAATCATGAATGTAATTGCATCTGGTAGTCTTTTTAATTTTTAAATGTAGAGGATGTGATTTGATTTCTTTTTCCTTTTTTTTTTAAATTTCTTCGTTTTCATATCTGTCACTACTGTTCCTCCCTTCGTGGAGTTCTCCAGAAGGAACACCGTGTCTTCCCGGAGTGAACTTTGTGAATCTTTACTGTACTGATTATTTCACTGTTAATTTTCTGTATTAGCAGTCCCCTTTCTGTCCCTCTCTACAACTGCTTCTGCCTTTGTTGTGTCTGGCATAAAGAGGATGCACACACAGTAACAGGTACACCAAGCACAAGCATGGAGTGGGAGGAATTTACCTTTGGTTTTCTCTGGCTCTGATACAAACCTTTCATGCCAGCTCTGACACTTGTCTCTAGGCTGACTGGAATAAAAGGACGCACAACAAGCATCAGCCCAGCTTCTCAGAAAGACTAACAAGGGAAATTTGAAGCCCAATACTTGTGTCCCACAGGTTACTGAGAGTGTTTCAGTGTTTGAGCTAACTGATAATAAAAAACAAAGGAAGCAGTGCTGGCAGTTCCATGATGCTGAAAGCTTTCCAGATCTCTTGCTTTTGTACACACCCTCTCTTTGGGATGAAAAAATGCAATATGCCAAGCTGAGATCCCACAGAGTATTGAAAGAAACGGATTGCAAAGGCCCTGCTACCCTCCATCTCCTGTTGGCAAAATATTCAAAGAAAAGATAAATTCCTGTGTGAAGAGACAGGCAGGGGATTGAATGACTTGAGGCTGTGGGATATGTAGACTCGTATAACAAGATCACCAGCTCTCATTCACCCCAGGTTGGTGGTGCCTGAAAGCCTCTCCAAGCTCAGCAGTTTCCCAGTGTATCTGAAAGAGCTAATGGCCCCAGCCCAACAGATCCCAGTGGGCAGAGACTTAGCACAGCATGCTCCAGGGACGTGGATTGCCACACATTTATCTCAAAATTTACCAAACACAAGAAACTTTTTCTCTGTGATAATTGTTTTGACAGAGAGACTAAGCACATGCCTGCGTTCAAACCGTGGTTATTTCAGTGCAGCTGTGCTGATAAACCCCTTTTGGGAGAGAACTCACACTGGCAGGGTTCCTCTGCTCCATAATTCAACCCATTTCCCTGGATAGAATAAGCTGTACCCACAACCAAATATATATTGCTACCCACAACTTTTTGCTGGCATTGCTATTTGACTGGTGATGATTGTTTATTATTTACCTCTCACAGTACAGCTATGCCAGCAAAACTCTTCCATGTAACCTAAGTTTATGAGGGAGAAAATGCCTGTGTAAATTTTTTAGAGGTGATGTTTCACAGTCAGGCCTGAAGCAGAGACTTAAGCAAAAGGCTCTGTAGATACAGAGCTGCAATCTCCCAAGGCAAACCCCAGTGCTGCGTGTTGGGGTGCAGCGTCACCGTGGGCAGCAGGCACTCCAGGTGCAGCACCGGTGTAAGCAGGGAATGGCTGTTAAATTGGAAATGCAAATTCCCGGGGCAGGTGCTGTCAGTCCCTGTGGGAGGAAGGCTGTGTGAGCAGAGCTGCCTTCGGAGGATGCGCTCGTCCCGACACACCTTGGTGGTGGCAGCCGGCAGAGGCGGTGGGTAGTGCTCAGCTGGGTGACTTCAGGGGACTTCAGGGTGGCGCAGGGGCACGTGGAGAGGGAAACAGCCACCATTGCCAGTTCCCATCCATTAAATGAGATTGCCCTTGTGGCCTCGCTATGCAGGTGTGACAAATCCCGTGAGAAGGGCAGTGCTGGGGTCAGGAGCGGTCCCTCCCTGCGGAGCCATTCCGTGGCCGGCAGGTGCCCTCTAGTGGGAGCAGGGCCGGGCTGGGCGCGGCTGGGGGTTCCCTCTGCACGGGGATGTCGGGGCATTCCCAGGCCGCCAGAGAAGCAGGGACAGCCCTGTGGTGCCCTTCCTCTGGGGAGATGCAGAAGGTTTTTCCAAGTTGAAAGCAGTGCTTTGGGGAATGGCAACGTACACTTTTAAGCACATAATTAGACTTGTCTGCAGTAGGGCTTGGCTGCCTTTTGGCCAGCTGGAACACCTCTGGACTCCTTCGCATGGAAGGTGAGGGAATAATGTTGGCCTGTATTTAAATTTAAAAAGTCTTTCAATAATTTATTAATCCAAAAGCAGCTTTTCAAAATCACATTCAACACATTGCTGCTTTTCTGGTAGTCACAAGTGCTCCTGCTAACCACGGGTTAAGGGATCCCATTAGCCACCCTTAGAAGGAGAAGAATCCAAGGTTTGTCAGGATGAAATATCCCTTCTTCGCTGTGCAGGGGTGCTACCCCTGTGGTGTTTCATAACTCTCTCAGCCTCAAAATGCACAGGTCTGAGGGATCACGTAGCAGAGAAATCCTACGGCTGTTGGCGTTTTGAAGGCTCAAACATCCCTCAGAAGTCCCAAACCATGAGGCTGATTTGTGCTTCCTGTGAGTGCAGCTGAGAGGAAACAAGAGGATTCCTGTAATTAGGAGTAGCTTTGCTGTTCTTGCACCTCTCTCGGCAGTGCCTGGGACAGGTCACTGTCAGAGACAGGATGCTGGCTGGCCAGAACGGATCAGTGATGGATTTGGAGCAGCCCTTTCCAGCACTGCTCAGTTAATGAATTTTGCAGTCTTTGTTAACTTCCTCAGCATGGTGATTCACTTAGGAGAGAAATTGTTTCTGTGAGCTAGACCATCACTTTGACAATTCCTGTTGGGTATGTCTGTATGCCTGCTTTAAATGAATAGTAGCTGCTGAGGCTGGCAGGGAGTCCTCATGCTGTTTGGAATAAAATACCCACACTTTGTACTGTGCATGTTGCATATTCTCCTTTTCTTTAGGAAACAGTTTTAACAGAGGTGTTAATTGCAGGCCAGCTAATGCTACGTTGTTTCCAGGTTCAAGCAAAAGAAGTTGAAACCGAGAATTAAACCTACTGTTTTCAGATCAATAATTCATGAAAAGTTATTAATAATGCCCATTAAGTCTGCCATTATGCTGTGGTGAAGGGCTGGTATTGGTTACAGAGACAGAATAATGAGCAGCCCCCTCTTCACTGGTCTGCAGCTCCTCCTGCTTAGCCCAGCTCCAGTGGTGATTTCAGGAGCAAACTCCCAGCACTTGCTTCCTTGGGCTGACTCCGGATTTAGTGCCACGTGCAGAATGTCCTGCAGCATGGGCTTCTTGATGCTGCCATGGCCTGAGATCAGCTGCTGTTCGCTGCAGCCCCTTTGATGGATTTGTTGCATACGACTTTTAGTAAGGCCTTGATTTTTCAGGGAGTGGTGTGTTTTAGACAGAAACCAGGCCTCTTGTTACTCCTGCCTGTGCTTATGTACATACAGGTATTTGGTGTTTATTAATTGAACCTGGATGTATCAATGTTGGCAGTCTTTCAGCTTTAGAGTATTGTTAGAGGAAAACGGAATGTTTTCCTGTGCTGAAGACAATCCTTTCTTCCCCAGCTAATCTTGGGACATGTCTGCAGCTGCTGTGTCAGTATCTCCTCCTGAAAGGCAGGGAATGAACTTCTGAACATCTGTAACAGCTACATTAAGTGGTGTGGTTTATTGTAGAATTATGGATGGTGATGATGACTGGATTACTAAACTGTAAATCAATCAAAGCATTTTCATGATATTCTAGGTGATGAGAAAAAGACTCATGCAGGAAGAGGCAATGATTTACTGCACCAACTGGTAACACATTCAGCCCCAGTCATTTTTATTTAACATTGTTTTGAAAAGTTTTCAACCCTTCATAAAAGCAAATTTTTAAAATCTGTAATGATGATGATAAGGTTTTGTTATAATGAAAATGGGCACTCCTGAACTGTGATTTCTGGTGATAGGAAAATGAAGAATAAGGAACTTCAGTAACACAAACTTACACTAAATTAGTTGAACAATTGCCTTTGTTTAATTGTCTTCTACAAGCAAATGAAGGGAGCTTTTTCCTTTTCATCCGTAAATCTGTTCCTTTGAAAGCATCTCACACTATCTGTAGTTCTAAACCATGGTACCCAGGATTTTGAATGCTTAGCAAGTCATCAACTTCTGAGGCATTAGCAACACAGACAGGATTTATTTCAATCTCTGCAGATGATTCTTTGATCTGGGGCTTGCTTAAGTGCATTCCAGTGCAATTAATTAGGAAAACAGCATAAGGCAGTGGCAACTCCAAGTGATCTTAAATGTGAAAGTGACTGATTAGTAGCTCTGCTTTCTTGAGGATTATCTTTTGCTGCTTGACAGCATCCGCTATTCCTGAGCAAGGGAGAGTCAGTTAATTGAGGAGAGGGAGCTTTAGTACTCCTTATAAGCCACTAATATGACTGTTCACAAGAAAAGAAGCCGTGTGGGAACCTCTCCCAGCACTGACTTTCAGAAGGAAGTGGGTGAATGGAATTAGGAGCAGTCCCCTGCCTGCTGCTGTGAGGTGTGGCAGTATGCAGCTCACACTGGCTGCTTTGCTGGGCAGCAGTTGTGCCCTTTTCCTAGCGGGCCTATGTGGCTTGCAGAGCTCCTTGGAAGCCAGTCCTTGCACTGTGCCTGCTTTCAGGGATGGGTTGTGCTGCTGTTTGTGTTTTTCTTTCTTGGAATGTCTTGTTTCTTGATGTTCACTGGCTGGCTGAAAGTTAGAGTGTTTACTTGTATGTTCAGGACATGTCAGTCCAGTTTAAAAATCCTGTGCATCTTGATTCTGTTTCCAGAGTCTTTCTACTCAGATCAATAAAAGTAGCCATCCATCAGTTTTTGATTGGAACGAGATTGATCAATGAGCAACTCAGGGGTGCTCCGTTGCAGCTGCAGCTGCCTGACACAAATATTGCCTCCCTTTGCCAAGGAATTCAATTGTCCTGCATAAGCGATCAATATCTGCTCCTCTGACTACTCTTGATCCCTTAATCTTCCTGTTATAGTTTCTTTATAATTTAATCTTCTTCAAGGAGCCATATTTCCTGTCTATCATGCTGTTACACTTTCCTTGAATCTTTTTTGAATCTCGCAGCCAGTGAAGTTCCTGTGATTCACAAGAGAAGCTGACTTACAGTTCAAAAGAAAATGCAAATTCCAGTCTATCGGCTTTATTTACGGCTGTTTCAAATAAATATCTTTACATATTGCATGGCTACTTCTGCTTTGTCTTTGCTCTGTATCAACTTGCTTGTGGTTTTCTTCTTTCTTGGCAATATCCCAGTCATTCTTCTGCATCCTGAAGTGTGCAGGGATCAGATGCAGAAATCCTGCTTTATTAGTCAAATACTCACTTGTTTTATTCATTTTATCCATCCTGACACCCAGGAAGGCTAAATCCCTAGCATTCTCTCTCTTTCCAGGATGAAGACAGCATGAAGCTGTGCAGATTTCTGTGCAGAACCAGTGCAGCTCAGTCCCAGCGACACAGCAGAAAGCTCCCTGCCAGGGCAGGCTGCACTGGCAGTGTGTTAGGGGACAGCACTTCCCCCCTGGAGCTGGAATGAGGCCCCAGGTGCTTTCCACTTACCTGGTGGTAGGGTGAAAACTGCTATCCTATGCTGCATGGAATTCCATGCCAGTGGAAATTGATCTCTGACAGAGATGAAAAGTTCAGTGTCTCATTGCAAATGTTTCATTACTCTTCAGGGATTGTTTTGTTACTTGCTTGGTTCTTATGTGGCCACACACAGGAAGATACTCAAAGAAAGGGATACAGTACCCTTCTAGCAAATATCTTATAGTAAATATAGGTGTAAGGTGTTATTGAATTCTGTATGTTTTGTAATGCCAAAATCAATGCAAATGAAAGTCTCTATGACAGAACCAGTAAGAGAAGGGAGTGAAAACTTTTCTTTCAGAGAATGGCCATGTTTTTCCTTCCTGAAATTTCCTACCTTGCTGACAGCAGGGGCAGTAATAAAAGCAGGTAATGCAAGGAATAGGCAGGGGTTGCAGCGCACCTTTCTGCCGTGTGCCCTCTGCCAGCACTGATCTAATCCCTCTGGCACTGAAACTTCCCACTACCATCTGTCAGCATTTCGATGTGCTATTGATTAGGGGATTTACTGAGGTCACTCAGGAATCACAACAAGCCTCCTGGAACTCGGGAAAGGTCATAAATCAAAGGTATTTGATTTGTAACTTGCTGTCATTTTTGGTGCCTTGCTTCGGTAGAAGACAGCAGTCAACACTTCCTAAGCTCTTCATATGAGGGAAGTTATGATGGCAAAAGAAAGCACTTGTTTATAAATGGTGCAAGTAACATAAGCTTTTAATGGGTCCTAGAGGAGTCCAAGGCTCCAGAGGGCTCTGGAATGCCTTTCTCTCCACCCCCATCTGCTCCCCTCACCCTGACCTCTACTTTTTTTTCCAAGCCTTTGGCCAGTTTTCATCGTATCTGTCATTTTGAAAAATGAACTGGCGGTTCACTCCAAAGGTTCATAGCATGCCATGTATCTTTTTTTAGATTAACTTGTTTGCAAAGAGACAGTTCAACAGGAAATTCTTTTGCTTACACAGCAGCACAATTTTTATGAAAAGCAGAGATGTTGTTAAAACTCATGGTTTGTGTCTATTCTGCTAATTGGATATAAAAGAGTCATGAGACATGAGGGTGATAGGACCACATTTGTTTCCTGGGTAAAAGCCTGTTAATATATTGCTAACAAATCTGAACTAGGGCTGAGTGTTGTCTCAGTGTAGTATGAACACAGTATCAGCACTGCACAACACTGAGATTTGAGGTAAAAGTGCTACTCATTTTATTTATGGAGACAGTGGTCCTGAAAGTGTCCATTTCTGATGGTTCCAGAGGAATGAATGCCCAACCTTGATGCTGTATTTGATTCCAGACATAAAGTGCTCCCTTGTATTACCATACACATCAATCAGTATGGGGTAGCATGTGTCATTCTGCCGCTCCCGGCATAGGTGTTAAGGCTCCATGTGCCCTCCCAGCTTTCTGACAAACCAGCTCTCACCCATCTGCCTGTGGGGCTGCCTTTTTTTTGTGCCTCCACTCCCACTCTGTTGCCTTTGCCAGCATATTTCAGGAGGAATACCTATGTTATAGGAATATATATGCAATACTATTCCAACTGTTGCCTTTCAGACCTACCTCTCTGTGTAGGTCAGCTTTAAATAGAGACACCACACTGTGCTGCAGCCACCCTATGTGCAGACACACAGCGTTACTGCTCCTACAGATCCCAAAATGAAGGTTGTATTGCTGCAGTGTGACTGGATGGAGCACACAGATTGACCTTTTCTTCGGTTTCATGTCTGCAGGTCTCTTCACCACCAGTCTGGAGAAGGCGTTGTGGTTGTGTTTGACTCTCCACGGTGTTTTTAAGCTGTGACTCAGCCTGTGCATGGCTTGTGAACACCAAAAGGGAGCTTTTGTCTGAGGCTGTTTTGAGTGGATGGAGGGGTGGATGTTTCTCTTGTGAAATGCCCGAGCTGAGCTGCTGCTTGCTCTCTTGTCTCCTTCTTCCCTGTCAGACTCTGTTATGGTTTCTGGTGCCCTGGCACACAGACGTGCTGCCTGCTGCACACAGGTACAACACACAGGAGCTCTGCTCTCTGGGCCGGCACGGCAGTGTGACCATCATGGTATGATGAAAGGCTACATCACCAGGATCGCAAACCGTTCAAAGTCCACATTTTATGAAATATATGGGCAAAGAGAGAGGTGTGGCTCTTCTCTTCTGCCTCTGACTCCTGGAGCAGCCCGAGCATTGTTTCAGGGCTGGCTCTCAGTGGGCTGCCAGCAGCATGGTCCAGGCACCACTGCATAGGGAATTGGCCCATGGTGAAATCAGACCCCAGGATGAGTCCCTGAGTGAGGGTCTGGCAGGTGAGCAGAGCCTGTATGAGGGTTGGCCGTTATGTTTCCAAATGTCCTATCTCTTCATACAGTCAAGTCCCAAGAGCAGAGACCACCAGGCAAAACAAACACAACTATGCAAAACAAACACAGTTCCCAGAGCAAGCACTGACACCTCCTCCTTTCCTGGCAAAGAAAATCGTGGCTTTAGGTGTTTATGCAGTCTGAGAACTGGAGGATTGGGTTTGCTATTCAGTTTCTTGGCTTTTGGGGTTTTATGTTGCAACCTTTATTTAAACATAGGGGACTGAAGAGACGTTGTTTTGTTTTGTTTATTTGTTTGTTTGGGGTTTTCTGTCTGTTTCTATGACTTTTGAAGGACTGAAGAGCTTATTGTGTGTGAAATGCAGGAAGAGTCTAAATGAACAACAGATGAGAGGAAATAGACTGAGGAAAATTAGGGCTATTTGCTACCAAAGGAAGTAATCATTGTGCATATATTAAATTCCAATCTCTAACTGAGAGTGTGCTTGTTATGCAAGAAATCTGACTGTCATAAACAGGGAAATATGTGGAGTCTTTGCAAGGTTGGGCTTTATAAGTGGTAAGTGTGGGTTTGGTGCACTGGTGGTAAATAGCCCAGGAGGCAACTTTTACTGAAGTGACTGGTGGGGTTGGCTGGAGAGTCACCCAGAGTTTCCCACTGTAACAGAAGGTGCAGATGAAGAAAATTGTTTTTCATATGCTATTTGCAGGTAACATTTAGTATGACTTTATAATGAAAATATAAGTTCTTTATGAACTTTCATCTGCCACATTCTCAGCTCATCCATCATTAGAGACACCTGACTCACCTGTACTTATTACTTAGCTGTAAGTCTTTGCTGAATCTGTTCCTTAAGGATACGCTGCTCGTTTTCAGTGGAGATAACCCTTAGCTGGCAATCCCCTCCAGTGTCTCTGCCAGGTGAGGCTTTAGGTGGTCACGGTGAGGGTGCTGAGTGCTCTGCTTCTTCTTCTCCCAGGCCCTGCAGAACAATGGCAGGGCAGGTGCACGTGTGCATTTCACTGCTGGGAGGCAAAATCCCTGGTTATTTCAGTGATAAACTACTTGCAGTGAGAGCCAGTGTGAATGGAATAAGGACCCTCACGAGAGATTTGAGGAGTGCGTAGTACATGGGCTTGGCTTACAAGGATGCCTTAAATCAGCCACAAAATTGACATTACTACATCTTTAAACAAAACAGAGTGTTCCTCATTACCAAAAGCTAGCAGCCGCCCTGTTCAGTTAATTCAGCAAGGATATAGAAAGATTTTTTAAAATTTTTTTATTTAGCAGTAGAAAAATCGTAGCCTGAGGGCATGTTGGTTTGACAGATTGGGGTTATGTGGTTGAAGCTGACCTATGCAGCTTCCTTCCCCTTCCCCCTCCTGGCAGGCAGATGAAGCATTTATGATTGCAATGGCTATCCATATTTTGTTCTTTATCTGATGAAAGGCCATCACAGTAGTCAAGAAGGACTTGTTACAGATTTTGCTTTTCCTGGGAGGGATGCAGATTTTAGAGACCAGCAGCAGAAGGTAAGAAGGGTGTTTCAGCATGTGGCAAAGAATGGAAATGAACTGAAGAGAGATGATAGAATCATGTCTAGAATCTGTCACTTTATCAGAATTATGTTGACTGGTTATTAGCAAAAGAGAAGGAATTGTGTTTTTAGAGGAAGAAGGGTTTCATTTCCCCTTCATTAGCTGAGGAACCTGCTGACAGGAATTAAGACAGAATATTGCTAAATGGGGCTTCAGCCACACAAGAAAGGGTTATTTTTAACCCAGAGCTGCTCAGTGACTGCATTTGCAGCACAGCCCCGCTAAAAACAAAAAACCTCTGCTGACAAAACTAAGGCTGCTTTGTGCTGCTGTGTGAGAATGTGGAGAAGCCCAGACCGGAATCCTGTAGGGCAGTGGTGCCTCTGATGCCTGTGTCATGAAAATATGCCTCCAGTTAACTATTGTCCTCTGACCTCGATCCATGCTGAAACAGGGGCTTTGCATAATCATGGAAGGAGATGGCTCCTGCTCCAAAAGATACTATGTTTTGAATTTCCAAAACAAAGGAGACATTGTCAGCCCTTCACACATGGGAAACAGAGGCAGAGAGAGGTATTTGTCTGGGGCACTTAAAGTGAAGTTTCCTGAATTCATTTGTGTATTATGACCACAAGATTGCTCTTCCTTTCTAAAACTGGATTTTGTTCTTCCTGAAACTTCAGTTCAGGTACAGGGTTGTTTATCAAAAACATTATTTTGTTCTGTTCTGTTTAATAAATACGCTAGGGATTCTTTCCGTGGACAAAACTGTGCAGCTTGCATGCAGGTCCAAGTTGCAACTCTGCAAATGCCTCGGGGAGCTCAGGTAGATTTTCATGCTGGGACTACCAGGAACAGTAATGCAAGAAAAAGCAGAGGTGTGACTTTGGCTTCTGCTTGTCTTTGTCCGATGGGAATCACAACCCCATGGATACTTAGAAGGGGAGCCTGCAAGGGCAGTAATGCTGTTCTGCCCAGCTTCATGTGGGAGGAAAAACCTTACTAACTCCAATGTCCATTTGTCTTGCTCAGGCTTGTTAAGTCCAGAAAGGCCAGTGAGACATGGCATTGCATGACCAAACTGGGGCTGTTTTTTATGAGGCAGTATTGAGTGGAACCATCTGGGCTAGGACAAGACCACACTTCTGAAATGATCCTTTAGGAACACTAAAGTTAAGTGGCTGTCTGGGACATCGTGCTGAAAGGAAGGGCACTCACAGCTGCATGGATTTTATGGATTTATTTTATCGATGATGACTAAAAAGAACTTACAAGTCATGTGGTTCCTCATAAATTTGAAGCCACTGTTGACAAGTGGCACTGCCTGTGTTCTCAGCCAAGCTGGCAAAGAGTTCCCCTGACTTCCTGGCTCGTGATGTTAATAACAACACTGCTAATGGATGATGCTTTAGAGCTACCTAACTTTTCTCTAAACTTAAAGGCAATTCCCAAATCATACTTTGCAAACAGAAACTTCAGTATCTTAAGTGCTTTGGGTGAACACTTACGTGGTCATCCACCCAACATCCCAGTGGTTCACCTCTCTGGCTCCTGAGGTCCCAGTCTCCTGAACGGTGTTCTGCTCACTTGCCTGAGGCTGAGGGAATCTGCACCTTGGAAACCAGTATCTTTCCAGAAAGCTAAGCACAAGTTTGGGAGCATAACTTTCACTATGTCAATGGTGCATCTCAATTTAGGCAGTTAAAAATATTCTTTTGCTTTATAGTCTCTAGTTGGTTTTGTTTGTTAGGGCATTGTTTTTATTTTAGTTATGCCCCATTGGGGCAACTTCCTAAAGTACATCCAGGGGCCTGGTTCCGTTACCTGTATTCCAGTTGCCAAAGATAAAACTGATTTCTGTGTTAGGAGGCAAGCTCTTTCCTTCAAGCACTTTTCTATGTGACAGACCTGGAAAGGGCGCACCAGATCCAGTAGAATTTCAAAAATCCTAACCTATTTTCCTGTACTTTCTATTCATTGAGATGAATCTTTGAGAAAGATCACTCATGTTAAAATATTTACCAGTGTATTGCCTCAACTAGGGTAATAGCTCTTAAAAGAGCAGGTGTCAAGAAAGACGTGCTTGCTCCTTAAGCTTTTTCCAATCCACATCCTGTTCAAGCTGTCTCTGTTTCAGTGGACTCCAGAGGCTTTGCATGATATTTATTAGTCTGATTTACTAATAGACTCCTAAAGTTTAAACAGAGAGAGAAGACAAGATGGAGACAGGCTTACAGGAATCAGATTCATGCCAACTCTGCCACTCCCATTTGACTTGATGCACATCATTTAATATTTGTGGTTCCCCTGTCTAGGCAATGCAGATACTAATTCTTCCTTTTTTTTTCTCCTATCCATATAGACAGAATATTTGGACAGGAATCAGCTCCTCCTGTGTCTGTGGATACCTCAGTCACAAATTAGTCCCTCCTCTTAGGTGAACGTTCTAGTTTCTTCTGTAAGCCACAAAATAATAACTGGCTTCAACCTGCTCAGTGAAAAATACTACCTTTAGATTACATTGGTGTAAAAAGCCCACTGCAGTTCACAAGTGAAAAACTGCTGATAGTGTTTAGCATCAATGTCTGTTGTTGAACATCTGGCATTCATCACTACTTTCCTTTTTCTTCCACTGTCATATTTTACCCCCATCTGTTAGAGGTTTCTCAGTTCAGTCTGTGTAAATCATGGCCGCCTCTCAGTCGGGGTAGTGGAATCTGTACAGGCTGCAAGGTAAAGGAAGGAAAAAGAAGTAGACTTAAAGTGTTTCTCTTCTGTACTCTGCTCCACTTCTGTCTCCCCTCTCCCTGGACACAGACAGTACTGGGCAGTATTACTAAACAGCGAGATACACTTGCTGTTGAAGAGAGGTGGAAGAGTTTCCAAAAATAACAAATGTCTTAACCAGCCCTATTTCTGAAGGCAGAAAGCAGAAGTGGAACTGACGCTGGAGTGGACTCCTGTTTTTGGAAAGACCAAAACTGACTGCTTTGGAACAACCCTACAGCAAGTTTGTAATGAATTGGGAAAGCAAACATTCCTTAATATCAGACTTCCTGGGCAATGACTTTGATGTATTTCTTTTGAATTAAATTGCTCTTACTGCCATAATTTAGGTTACTACTAGGAAGAATAATACTGAAGGTGCTAGGAAAACATGGATGTGTTAAAATTAGCCAAGCAGAATACTTTTACGTTTTTCCCCTCAAAAAACTATTCTGTGCCATCGCAATGGCCATTACATTCAGTGTTCCCAAACTGTGCTGGCAGGGCAGAGAGCCACAGCAGCATTCCAAAGATATACTTCTTATGGTAAGATGAATCCTCCACCACCCTTGTATGAAACATTTCCAGCTGCATTTGTTTGTTACCTGCCAAAGCCAGGTGCTCCCATGTGTGCACAGCGTCACACAGCCCCATGCACCAGGAGCACATGTGGGTTTAATTCCCTGCCAGCTTTAGCAGCTAGAGAAGGGATTTCCTTGTTCTAGAAACATGCAAAGACACCCTAGTCCCACACAGCTAGTAGTTGAGGAAGAAAAGGCCCATTTCCCTCTGTGTGGAGAGGGCTGTTGCAGACTGCCATCTCTGTCAATCCCAGAACTTTATCTGCTGAAGCTGGAGGGTCTCTGTAAAAGACAGCTGTCGTGTTTTCAGTTTCAGGGACTGCTTGTATCGTTGGGGACTTCATTATACTTGGAACAGCAAGAATGCTCCATGTCACTATGGTGCTCTTCCCAATTGTCTTGCTTTTCCTTCTATTTATTCTCACGTCAAAAGTGTGTCTAAAGTTTGTTTGATATAATATCAGGTTGACTGAAATGGAAATAAGTTATTCCTGCTATTGCTGGTTGTCAGCTCAGCCTTCTCTTTCTCCAAAGCATATTGCCTTCGTTATTTCCCATTGTTTTTCTCTTATGTTCCTGTGGTGTTACCCTGCTACTCACTGCAGACTCCCAGGTTTCAGCCTGGCAGCCAGATCAATCAAGCAGGAGGTGCGCTGGTCAGCATCTGCATGAAGTGGAAGTGATGGGCCCAGCTCATAAACAGACTGGTCTGTCCGGCAGAGCGGGTCCTGGCCGACACAGGGGGCACACGGGGCTTGGTGTGTCAGGCCAGGCAGGCCCAGGAGCTGCAGTTTCTCTCGGAAGTCCACAGATAGGTTCAGTCCTGGCAGCTTGTTCTGACTTTGCAGTCTGTTGCTGGGAACAGACGTCCTGGTGAAGGTGCTGCTGCTTGTCAAGGCTAAAGTGGTGGGCAGTAAGAAGGAGAAACACGGGTCTAATGTTGCACAGACTGCTTTGCATTAGATACTGCCAGAAGATGCTCAGGAGTACGGTGGAATGGATGTTGTGATGTTGATTTACTCTCGGTTTTTTGCGGTCTACACTAGATCTCTGCTTGCCAGGCGTCTTTCTTGTTGCTAGCAGAATATTTATTCTATTTTCTCCTCTCCTTGTAGAAAATTTTACTACATCACCCTGCTGAGAGACCCCGTATCTCGTTACCTCAGCGAATGGCGCCATGTCCAACGAGGAGCTACGTGGAAGACCTCCTTGCACATGTGTGATGGCAGGACACCAACGCCCGAAGAGCTGCCGTCCTGCTACGAGGGCACAGACTGGTCGGGCTGCACGCTGCAGGAGTTCATGGACTGCCCGTATAACTTGGCCAACAACCGCCAAGTGAGGATGTTGGCTGACTTGAGCTTAGTGGGCTGCTACAACATGTCCTTCATCCCCGAGAACAAGCGAGCACAGATCCTGCTGGAGAGCGCAAAAAAAAACCTCAAAGACATGGCCTTCTTCGGCCTGACAGAGTTCCAGAGAAAGACTCAGTACCTGTTTGAGAGAACTTTTAACCTGAAATTCATCCGGCCCTTTATGCAGTACAACAGCACGAGGGCAGGAGGGGTAGAGGTGGACAATGACACCATCCGGAGGATCGAGGAGCTCAATGACTTGGACATGCAGCTCTATGACTATGCAAAGGACCTCTTCCAGCAGCGCTACCAGTACAAACGGCAGCTGGAGAGGATGGAGCAGAGGATAAAGAATCGGGAAGAGAGGCTTCTTCACCGGTCCAATGAAGCACTTCCCAAGGAAGAAACTGAAGAGCAAGGACGTTTGCCCACTGAGGACTACATGAGCCATATTATAGAGAAGTGGTAGCCTAGGCAGACTTTTATATTAATGATATTCTAGGGTTTCCATTTAAGAGATCATGGAAGTAAAATTACTAAAACAACAAGAAATATTTTATTTAAAAGCAAGTCTGTAAAACAGAAGATAGATTGCTTCCTTAAGCATAGGGTCTTTTTACTGTTTCTTACAAGACCGATGAGATTCTTAAAAAAACAATAAATACATAAAAATTTTTAAAAGGGTCAACATTCTAATGCAGAGATAAAAAATACACAAATGCAGTTACCCGCTCATAAGGCCAAATACTAAAGAATGTTTCTTATCCTCACAATTCAAACACAAATGGCAGAAATGGGATTTTTAAACATCTATTTATCTCCTGAGCACAATGACATAAAGATACATAATTAAAAAACAAGGAAACAGAGGTTTTCCTTTGTGTAGGAGGTGGGATGGGAATTGCATTGTTTGTAAGTAACTGTTAATGGTGACTAAGTTGAGGGTGTGCCATCCTGTCAGGCTGGGATCTGAGCACACCGGCAGTCACAGCGTTTCAGCTGGCAGCCGCTGCCAGAAAGTAGAGCACCATAAAAATAAAAGAAGAAAACCAGTCAGAGGATGAGAAACATTAAAGCAAATTGGCTATGGCCTGGGATATGTGCTTAGCACAGTGGTTCTGATTCATTGCACCGCTATCACATATACATACGCAACTTCATCACAAAAATAGTAGGGAATTCATGCACAGAACTCCCAGATTTGTTTCCCAGTCAGGTCCCAAAACAAGTTAAAAGCCAACTATAAGCTCAAACATGCACTCATGTGTCATGCTGTCACCTTACGCCACTGCCGCTCAAGCTCCCGTCAGTATTGTGTGTTAACAGCACATGAAAACCCTATCCTACTTGCTAAAAAAAAGGAAGAAAAATTTAAATACTCCCTCAAAAATCTGCATAAAATTCAGACCCCACTGATGATCAGTCATTAATGGAAACATGATGAGGGGGTGATTTTGTTTTGTTTGTTGCTATGTGAAATACTGACCCAGAATAAGCATACAGACGTACTCTATCTGTATTATTTCAGTTATTTTTACTTGCTTTTATCAAGAGATAATGGGCATCAGTCTGCTTCCAGTGAAGTCACTAGAACTGATTTAAGTGGGAACAGGATGGGGCTCTCTTCCAGAGCTGTGAAAATTTCTGACTATGGGTCTGAATTAATTATGAGACGGTGCACATTGTCTTTTGGCAGGGTGCCTGTTCTGCAGCCCTTACTTTAAATGAACAAGCTGTGTTCATAAAACTGGAAAGGGGAATCATTGATAATGTTTTTTTAGTCTCAGACCACTCTCAAAGCAGAACTCTTTCTCTTTCAATACTGTTTTTTAGGGCCTCATATAAGTTTAATCCTCCAGTGTGGGGACAGTCTAACCAGGTTCTGCTTACTGACTTTTGAGTCACAGAACAACAATGACTTCTCTAATTCCTCTTCCCACTCACCAAATTCAAGTATGGCTTATTTTTTTGCTGTTGCAAGCACTTCTTTGTTTGGCTGGAAGCATGGAAGTGGAGCAGTTTTTGCCTGGTTCATGTCTCACCCCGTTACTACTCAGTCTGTAAGACCTGAACCAGCTATTGTTTAGGGTAAACTCTGAACCAAATGGAATATGATTTGATTTTCAAAGGCCATGTTAACTGCAAATCAAATACGGCATTGAAATCACTGGAGGAGAGACAGAGCTGATGCATTCAACTTTAGCATGTCATTTTTACAGCATCCCTTTCCCATCACACAAATCCACTGAAGTGCTGCTTGGTTTATATTTTAATTCTTTCTCTGCCTCTGTACACTGTTTCCAACAGTTTCAAGTTCAGACTGAGTTTTCCAAAGGAGGGGCTGCTTTGTTCTCCTGTGCACACCCTGGGGGATACACCTTGCTTTCGGAGACGTTCTTCTCCAGAAGAGTAGAGACAACTCAAAACTTGAGAACAGAAAATACAAACAGCACTTTGGGCTGAAATGCAGCCCTATTACAGCCCTGTGCCAAAGCCCACCAAAGTCAGAGGATGTCTTTCCTCTTGATTTTAGATGGATTTTGGTCATGTCTGCATCCTGCTGCCGCAGAGTGCACAAGCACACGCTCACCTGTCTGCAGGCACAGGGGGACATTGTCACCCACACATTCAGCTGGTACCAGTAGGTGCTGGTGCTGGGCCATGGCTTTAAGGCTGTGTCAGTGCTCCTGCCACAGAATGGCTCCTGTTCCCAGACATGTGTAGCCTGGCCATTAACATTTCCTCCTAGATGAAAATTGGGAAGCAAAATTAAGCAATATTTGGTGGTTGGCTTGGGGACAGCAGGTATTACAAGTCCATTTGCTCACCTCTGAATTCCAAGACAGGGAGAAGCTATGTCTGCTAGTTACCAGCGCTTTTATGTGTTGCTGTAACTAAAGAAAATGTTTGCATTTTTTAAATGCAACTTTACAGGCTGTTTACCCACAAAACCAATACACAAGATATAAAAAGCAACTGGTTTACATGCACAGTTTCCAGCTCTCCCCAAAGGCTTTTCCCTGTGCATCCTGCATTATGGATCCATAAGGCACAAGTGGTTCCTGCAGCTGATCCCTGTTTGCGCCACGCTATCGGGACTGTGGGTGATTCAGACAAGTATTGTGAGTAGGCTGTGTCTGCCTGAGCTGTTTCTGTGTTACAGGCTCTGAGTAAGCAGCTGGATGTTAATGGATCTGTCTGCAGGGTTGTCTAAATCAGAAGCAGCCTCTGACCTTAGAAGCATGTCAGTAGAAGACCTTGTTCCAACATTTTTTTGTAATATATTGCAATAACAAGCAAAAGAAATGAAACTATATTGAAAACTGTCTTGTTAACAGTTTCACTTCAACCCACATAAGGAGGGCTGACCTCACTTAGCACTGAGGCAGAAGTTTCTAGATTTAAATCCTGCACTCAGAAAATGCCTTAGTTTTTCCATCTGTACGTTGGGAGTAACAAATTTATGGACTCTAAAGTACTCCAAGGTATGAAAAGTATACGGCACTTTGAAACAGATTCTGAGTAACGGAAATGAAGAGAATCACCCAAAAGCCATCCCTCACTCTGGCTGTATGCTGGTCTGGTTATGGCTGTAAGCCATGTGTTAATTTATTATAAGTGCTGTGTGCTGGAACAGGCGTTGCAGGACATATCTGGCACTGTCTTCTTCCTTTAGTGGGTTCAAGGGAACTTTTTTAACATAATGTGAATGTAGTTTTTTGTGATTTATACATACCACAGTTTGAAGTGGTACTATTTCTTTTCTTTTTAGGACTGATAATTTGATGCTACAATAACATGAAAAGTGTGTGCGTAGTTTTTAAATGAATGGAGAGCAACGGCTTTAAGGCACTCTGGCAGAAGTAGTGGCCAGATAGTAGACTTTTGTTCAATATCTGCCCCTTTCTTCCAAAATGTTTTTCCTGTGGCTTCCAGACACACCAAGACCTTCTTCACTACAAGAAGTGTTTCTTCAGGGGGTCTGTCCCTGCATCGTGATCCAGGTCAGGTTGAGTGAGTGCTGGGATCAGTGTGGGCAGGTGTGAGGTTGGGCCTGTCTCTTAGGGATTTGGTGAGGCAGCTTCCCTTAAAATCAGAATTTACCTAGTTGGATTCTTATCCATCCCACAGTATTTCTGCCAGGGTTCCAGGAATACCTCCTGGAAAGCCTTTACAAAAGCTGGGTCTGTGTGAGGTGTTTCTAAGGGTGTGCACAGGCAGTAGAGTGTGAGTGAGCAGTCTGGGCAGTGGCCCTTAGGCTCTGCCATCTGGCGCTCTGCTGGCCCTGGCACATCCGCAGACAGGGATGGGGCTCTGCGTGAGGATTTCCCGGCAGACTCCACTCCTGCTCTGGGAAGGTGGAAAGGCCAAGGCACTCTGTAGTGCTAGGAAGTCATTTGCTTTCAGTCACCTGAGCAGTGTAAGCTTCACTGCTTGGTGGGTGTTGTTGCTAAAGAAAACTTTTTATTGCTGATTTGTCTCATCCCAGTTAGCTCTGTTGAAGGAGTTTGCCTCCTCCAAAGTTTTCCAGTCAGGTACCACCTTGTATCCTACCCAGGTCACAAAATGCAGGATTGACTGATAGGTTGCCAACCCAGGCTGTCACAGGGTTTATAGTCATAAACCAAAAAACCAAACAACCCACAACAAAACAAAAAAAAACCCTCAGCAAAGGATCAGTGTGAATTTCTGGCTTGTCTGAATTTCTCCCTTTATGCCCAGCATTTTGGAATGAATGAGGAGCGCTTCAGTTGATACTTTTGCACCCCTTAGGTCTCTTGCTTACAAAACTGAGATGACAATGGAAGCAGGATAAGAAAGATCCCAAGCTTTTGAAACCTCTCTCCCAGGGCTGTCCTGTTAGAGCAAGAAAGAGCAGTGCAGTTGCTGAGAGTATGAGTGAGGCAGAAGGACCCCACAGTGGCAGTAGAGACCATTAGGAAGTTTTCCCTCTGGGCCAGTCAAGTCACTTCAGTGGTCCAGAGACCACTGGACAGCTACAGAAGGTGTTGACTAACCTTACAGCACAGACTGACTGAGGCTCATATCCTGGGGTTAAAAGCATCTCCGGTGTCTTGCTGGTGTTTAGAGTTACCCGGACCCCCTCCTATCCCATAGAATTTTCCAATCCTCACAAAAAGGGGTAGTGCTACAGAAATTCATCACCCAACCAATGCTAAAAGCTGTATTCCCAGAGCTATAGCTTGGAATGCAACTGACACTATCTGCTGGATTCAAATCACAGGGCTGGCTGTGTTCTGGTTTTGTTCCTGTTTTCACTTTCACTGATCTTAGCAGATCATGTTCCAGAGGCAGAAGTGAAGATGGGATTCACTGCCTGGTCAGGAGTAGAGCCAAGCCTTTATAGCACAGGTCGGTGAGCAGCAGCTCAGGTAAAGCAGGGCATGCTCACAATCCCAGCTATCCGTGGCTGTTTGTGTTGCCCCATCCACAGGAGTTCTGCCAAGGTGAATGCAGCCCTGAGAAGCACGTGGGTGTTAAAGCCTGTGCTGTCCCAGCTGCACGGAGCTTTCTCTGTAATTCTTAGCCATGCAAGCTGAAAAAAACAAGATTTGCAAATGAGTCTGTCTCCTCAAAACCCTGCAATTCCCCCTCCCTGTTTTCCCCCAGGTGTCAATTCTGGAGACTGGATTGGGAGAGTTGTACTATAATGAATAATTTTATATTCAAAAGGTTTACTGAGCATGATTTGTTTTGTACATATTGGAATATGATTTAACTTATTTTTATTGCCCCTTTTAATCTTTTTTTCATAAGGAGAAGACAAAAATCCCCACCCTCTCTCAGTGTGAAGTTCCTCTGTGTTTATGTGTAGTCTTCCAGTCAAACACACAGCAGGCACAGAATTTCTCGCCATCCCTACTGCTACCTGATTTTATTTTTCAGTCGTTTCTATTCGTCTGAGGCTTTGCTTATATTGTCTCTTCTTTCCTCTCTATCACACAATCTGCACAGAGCAGGGAAAGGGAAATGCAGTCAGGATTTTCTTTTCCTTCCTCTACCCTTTCTTGTGTGCTTTACTTACCAAGGAACTCCATTCCTCTAGGAGTTGTGTGACTGAGGGTAAAAAAGTGCAGCTGTCCCCCCCACCTGCCTTCCATCCTCCACATCTCAGATCAGACAGCTTGCTGAAAGTGATTGTGGCTGGACTCATTCCATTGGGCTGAATGTGTATGGTTTGCACTTTTACCCCCCACTTCAGGAACTTTAAAACAACAAAAAATAAAAGGCAACTGTTTAACTTGAGCCAAGTAACACTTAAAGCTTTATATATTTATTTATAGCATCTTACAAAAAAAGTGTTAAAAGGTTTTTTTCTTTTCTTCCACAAGAAAAATCGAATTTTAAAAAATTGTCTAATTGTTTTTGTCTAGATCAAGAATGAATGTTAGATGAAATGCAGATGAAATAAACCCTAAAATTGATCATCTGTTGTGCGTGTTGTCCTTGCATTGGCCTTTGGATGCTGTTTCAGCATGTAGTATGTCTTGCCTGTGTCTTACAGAGGGATAAAGCTGCCTGTGCAGTTGATGGAGAATATTTGTTTTCTGCTACAAAAACAGACTCCTGACAAGGAATATTAAAGCAGAAACTGCAGTCTGTTCATTCCTATTGTAACATTTGAGCCAACGTTGCAAAAAGCCTTAAACCTCATAGAATGTATCATCTTTTAGAAGTTAATTACCTTTGATACTGTACAGTCTTTTTAGTTTTCTTTTTCAGAGTCACAGCAATGAACACATTTGCAGGCAATAAATAGAGGTTGTCATACCAAATATTACAGAATAATTAACAGAGGGTTTTTTTGTTTCATGGTCAGAAGTACTTTGTCGTGTGAAAATGTTCTGCAGTCACTGAACTGAGCCATGCCCTTGGTTTGGTGTAGTGGAAGAAGGTTGGGGTAAGAGAATGATGATACAAGTGTTTGACAGCGTCCTAAGCGAGAACTGCAGGATGTTCACGCAAGTGTAGCGAGTAACGAGACAGTGATTTTACCAAAGCATCGTCACAGCTCTCACTCTGCACCACACACGCCGGAGGAGCCCTACAGGGGCTGGCGGAGGGCCCGGGTCAGCGACTGGGAGAGAAACACCCGTGATGCCAAGTGGGTTCACCTGAGAGGGGAGGGACCAGCACAGCCCTGAGCTCAGTCCCTCCGGCCGTGCTGGTGCCTCTCCCCAGGAACCCTCCTGTCCTGCTGAGCTCGCCAGCATCTCTCCCTCTGCACAGCGTGGCAGCCAAGGTGCAGACACGGCTTCTCTTGCTGCGTGGGGTTTTGTGCTGTTCCTGTTGGGAAGGGCTGCTTGTCTCCTCCTTCCCGAAAGCTGGCAGGATACTCTGGCACGGGAAGTCTGTGCAGGTAAAACGCTTTCATTTGCAAATGGACTTTCCACACTACCTTTAGTGTGGTTCTTCCTCTCCGTGCTAGAAGCCTTTAGGAAAAGGAGAGGAGGGCGACCAGCTAGCTGGCGGGTGGAAGGAAGGCTTCTGCTTCTGCAGAAGGGGAAAGGAGCAGAAAGGCTGCTTGAAGGAGGGTTGAAAGAAACAGAGAAATTACTTACTGGGGGGATGACCTCCAGAGTTTCGGTTTTTTCTCTTGGTCACACTGATGACTATTCCGTTTCTTTATTCTTGAGTCCAGGATGTTCCTGTTTCTATTCTGTCTGACCATTTCACACTACCCGGTGCTGCCTCTGGGGGATGTGCTGCCTCAGGTTAATTGGAAAGTGCCCTCCTTCGCACCCTGCTGTTACCCTGACAATGAACAGCCCCTGGCTGTTCGCCTGCCCCAGGTGACAGCCTGCTCTTCCGGAATGGAAAAGCTGATCCTGACTATACCATATCAGAGGAGGTGGTGCTGAGCTCTTGTCAAAGGTTGTGTTTTGTTTCTCTGGCTCACAAACTCACACAGAGCTGTTTTAACTCTTTAATAGCCTCTTTCTTGCCACTGTCTAGAGGAGGAGGAAAGGCAGAGCAGGTCTCTGTTAACACTGTTCCAAAGGTTTTCCACATTAATCTTTGGGTCGTACAGGTTCCCTTTCTGCCTCGCTGGGGATCCATGTGTGGGTCCACATAATGCTGCTTCATTTTCACAGAGCAGAAAGAAGGATGCAGGTCCTTGCATAGTTAAATGTGTATCTAGTAGTGACTGCATGTCTCTAGGGATTTTGTGAAAGTGGACAGGTTTTAGGAGAGTCTCATGCCTTGCAGTTTGTAACACTTTATGATGCAGTACTTCAGTGGCACTTAGACTAGGGATGTAAATAAATTTATACACAGATAAAATTCTGGGTTTTCTGCAGTTGGAAATGTTCATGACTGATTTGGGCACATCAGCTCAGACCCTCTTTGCTGCAGTGGGAAACCAAGACACGTTCATACATAAACTCAAAAGAATATATTGTGGGCTTAATAGTAAAGCAATATGAGTTTTACTATAGTAGTTATTACATAAACTTCAAATAAAAGTCGTGTAGTCATTGAAATATTAATTGAGCAGTATTTAAGAGACCATTGCTGTGTATCTCTTAAAGCAATCAGAGATTCGAGTGAGGAAGGCTTCTCTAGCAAGGCTGTGTGTGCTTTAATTGACCTGTAAGTGGCTTGGAAAAGAAACCATGCATATTCATATTTTGCAAACATCTCTAAGCCTATAATAACTAAGTCTTCATTTATTAGCCAGACCACGCTGTAGCATAAACAGTTTTGGTGTGTGATACTGTTTCTTATGGCTCAGAAATTCTTTGTCCAACATGAACTTACTCATTTCTCTCTCTATGGTGATGCTCTTCTCCTAAGCTTTTTGTACTCTTCTGTGCTTTCATGCCTCTGCCTTACTCTTGCCTGCTCCTAATCCTGCTCCACAGAAAGTGTGTCCCTGGGGGTGGAGGGCATGCAGTATCTCAGTCAGTGTTCTTGTGACCTTTGCACAGGGAGCTGCAGAACTGAGATGCTTTTTAATCAATATCCAGACAAGAACAAAAGGGAAAAGTTGAATACCTGTCCTCCAGGAGTTGGGAATGCATGAGGGATAGCAGCGCTTTGCAAATGTTTAACAAACTAGATGTTAGTTATATATTATTTTGCTCTTCCCCACTGATATATTCTATCAGATTATGGTCATGGAATCCAGATGTTTGTGCAATAAATAATAGTGATAAAAAATAAACATTTCATTCAAGTGGCTTTAACATATTCCAGTTATTACTGGATTCTATTTAAAAGTTCCTTACTGACTTAAACCAAATGTTATACTCAGTTGTACTGTAAATGGTAAAGAAATTCCACGCAACCTAATCTAGTTAATTTGGGCTGGATACCTGATCCTGAAAGAAATATGTGGTAATCAGTCATCAGTTTTCTGGCACAGGCAGTGACAACATGAATAAATCATACAGCCTTTGTGAGATGGTAAGTAACTTCCCTTAGAGCCCTTTCTTTGGGATTGGGTTATTATTGCCAGACATTGTTTTCTGAACAAGAGCTCACAGCAAAATTGGTGAATGCTCAGATGTTTTGCATGCTACAAAAGCCCACATCAGTACTGGTTTCTACTGATCATATATTCTTTTCTTTCCTTAATATCAAATATTTAGATGCTAAGTGAGGATTTATAATCTGGTGCCAGTTAGCCACAACTTCATGCAGGCTTTTAAATTTTACCAGGTTAGTGACTGATCATGCCTTTTGTGTTACTGGAAATGCTAAAGCCATGCTGCTACTGGAGTTATTTAATGGAGGCTTTTCCCTGTGGCTAGGGAACCTGGATCTAGCAAAGCTGTGCCACTGGGAGAGGTGTACAACCTTCTGGACTGAGGGATCTGCTGCCTCTTAGGTTCTTGCTCAAGATAAAGTACAGAGTGATGCAAAGAACTCAAGAGGATGTGGTATTCTGTTTTGAGGGAAGTCTAGCCTTCTGAAGCTGCTAAAATGACTGACATGCTGCTATTTTGGAGGTGAAAATGGAGACAGGGGGCTCTGGGATTTCTCCAGAAGAAATCTTTTGATAGGAGCCTAGCTGGTGTTATCAAGGTACCCTTCATCACAACGGTTCCACAGAGTTTTTCATGCATTTATTTTGAATACTCTTGTGTTCTCCCCTCTTGGAAAGCTTGTCAAAGAAAAGTGTGAAATGTGGGGCCAGAGCACTGGCTGAAGTCCTGGCCCTTGTGGGCATGGCCTCGTCCCTAGTTCTTTGCTGGTACCCCTCAAAAAAGACATCCATAACCTTTTGGAAACCGTGCTTAATCTGATTGCATCGTCAGGCTTCTTGTTTTTGCTTTGAGGTGTCTTAGTGAATTGGAGGTCGTTTTGACTGTCTGCTCGTCTGCCTCTGCCCTTGCTGTGCCGTGCGGCGCCACGGGCAGTGAAAGGCATGGGCATGGCTGCCTTCTGCAGTGAGGAACAAATCCAGGATTAGCTCTGCCGAGGCAGCACCCGAGACAGGGACATACCTCGGTGAGCAAAACCCCTGGCCAAGCTGAGTTTGGTGGTGTGAGCTGTATGTGGTGCAGGGATGGCTGCTGGCCTGCCAGCCGAGCTCTTCAGATGTTTGTGATATCTGGATTTTGTATATGTGCATTTAAGGACTTTCACAAGAAAATCAAACCATATACCCGCAGGGACAGTGTTGGAAGGAACAATTACGGCAATAAATAAAGCTTTCTGCTTGCATGCCAATGCAACAGGCTTCAGTGTCTCCTCATCAAGTGATCTGCCATTTGTTAGCAATTGCTTGGTAGGGGCTTTCTCCTCTAGGCCCATTCTTGCTTTTGTGTATATTTTAGTCATCTTGACAAGGGAAAAGAACTCTATTAAGTAGAAGCACTTACCATTCACAGTGCCTGTAACATCTGTGGCAGGACTAAAATTACAAACCACACCAGCATATTTCCTTTGTTTGTTTGTTTTGTCTCTGTTTGGGAATCTCATTAGCTGGCTTACATTTTAGGTTGTGGGTTATTTTCTCCTGGGGCTTCTTTGTGAAAACCGATTGTTTTGTCTTCCTTCCTCATTCTTTGTAAAGGTGGCCTGCAGGTCTGGGTTAGCCAAACCCCCCAGGAACTGGCAATGAGAGGATGTGAGGCAGTTGTCTTCTTGGGTGGGAAAGTGGGAGGTGGGAAGTGGTGTGTTCCTTACAGCAGCCCTTGCCTCTATCACTCATTTCTTAGGTAGTCCAGAGCTGCCTTTTGTGTGTTAAAAGCACTTAGGTGTGTTTCTCACCCTCCAAAATCTGTTTTTGAGTTGTCTGCAGTGTTTTCCCCTCAGCCCTTCATCTCCTACTGATGTTCTATTTGTTTTTTACTAGCACAGATGCCTTACAGGAATAACCTTGCCTGTAAGGTGTCTGATGCTTTCTGCACTTCCACACGTTCATGTATATACTACTTCTAGTAATTAAAGCACAAGTTTCTGTGACTGAAATGATGCTGAAATGTTTGGAAAGCCAGAAGGTGATGATTGGAGAGGATGAGCATAAAGGGATAAAGATGAACAAGCTTGTGGTCACACTTTTGAAGGGCAGGATGGAACCCAAAGCTCTCATGCTCTTTTGTGCTGACAGCAAAAACACCACCACTGAAACCCAGTGTGATGTGCTGGGGCTGTTAGGGTGGGAACTGTAGTAATTGTAGAGTGATTGTTGACCTTCCTTTTCTTCATGCCCTTAAAGAGGAGTGCATAGACTCTTCCATGCTCTGAAGCACATCCAAAAATTGCCTTACCACGTTCTGGAGAGCGAGGCTGGGATAAGAGTGGGCTCTTCCTTAGGTGTCCATTACATTTGCTTCACTTTACACAAGGAGAGGGGTGACAGGAAGGCAGCACTTTATCCAGTCGTTCTTATAAAGAACCATTTCTCACACATTAATCCTGGATTACACAGAAGTAGAACAATGCAGATTTTGGTGTGGAATAGTGGAGAAGAGCAGAAGCCAAGAGGTTGCTGTGCTCTAGACACTCTGCAGTGGTGCTTCTAAACAGGTAACACAGAGAAGTGTCTGGCTGCAGTTGACTGGAAACCTGCCAAAGCAGGCTGATGCACGGGCAGCAGGCAGGGATGATGCTCCATGATAAAATACATGGAAAGATCACCTTGATTAACTGCCCATCTCTCCTCTCCCTTTCTCTATCTCCATCTCCCTGCCACCTTGATAAACACAGCCACATCTGAGTCGCCAGCCATGCCAGGCAGCTTCCATTTAAATGTTGAGCACAAGCCAAATTATTCTTCTGATCATATTTAAGGTCTTTCATATTATTAAGTGGTAGTGTGTGGTAATAAAGAATTGTATGGAAACATGATTAAAACACTGCCCTGCGAGGTCTGTGTGCTTTTCTCGTTTGTTTAAGAACTCTGTTGTTTCCCCTCTCTATGGAGCTTCTCTCAAACATAAAACAACAAAGATCTGCCTCGTCTGGGGTTTTGGTACATAATAAATGTTGCAGGTTTTCACTGAAGGTGTGGTTTTGAAGCTCTGTAGCGTTTGTATCCTAGTTCATGGAGTGTGCCCTTGTTGTGCCTTAAAATCACAGAACACGATGAGCCCTTGCCTCAGGACACTGTAGTGCAGATCACGGGAAAGGAGGGTTGGGTTTGCCTCGCCTCTGGGCTCTGGCATAAGTGGTGACCCTAATGGTGAGGTGAGGCAGGAGCTTCCCACTGTTAACAGTGCAAAGACCTGCAGTCTTGTCTCAGTAAGAATAAATAAAAGCTGCCCCTAATCAGATATACATTTAGTCCCCCCTCAAAAGTGAATGTTACTAACTTGAAAACATTTTCCTTAAAGTATTTTTTAAACGGGCCTATTTGAGCATGTGAAAATACAGAATTCCTCCTTACCATTATTGTCATCCCCTTTAAATACCCAGTTACTCTATCATGCTTTCCTGATCTACAGAGCAGGCAATCAGCCATAATTTTGAGGGGACAATGATTTGATGACACTGATGGGGCAGACTGAACTCTCAAACTCCATTAGGGTGCGTGAATCACAAGTTAATTAGTCATTTTTCCTAATATAGTGAGGTTCTACCTTTTATCCTACAATTTCTGTCTCTTGTCAGATTTATTATTATCTCCAGATGGACTGTTCTTTTCCCTCAAAACTTTCTCATGTTATGAGGTGAGGTTTCTTCCAGGTGTATGAAATACTAGTTTCTTTTCTTTGGGTAAAAACTTTCCAAGCTTATACTATATTTCCCACAAGTAAAGATTTGAAACTGCAGCTTCAGGAATTTCAACTACTACAGGAATTTCATAGGCAATTAGACCCTGAAAATGATGAGGCCTGATTGCCACTCTAGATAGAAGATATTAGAACCTGACTGAACCCCAGTTACTGATTTAGCAGATATTTTTGAGCACCCATAATTGCTGCTCTCTGAGCAGAGGTGCCAAGCAAGTGCTGCAGTGCAGGGGTTGTGGAGGTTTGGCATCACACGTTCTCCTGGCTTGTCCTTCCAGGTGAGGAGCACAGGGATTATCAGAGAGGGAAGGGGATTTAGATATTTAGTAGAGAGCCCCAGTGCCCTCACCCTCTGGGAGCCGCTGTCTCCTGCCTGCTGTTGTGCTCTGCTGCTTTACTGGGAGTTGTGTGGGGTGTCTCTTCTGCAGCCACAGAGCTGCCTCAACAATTCATTTGGGATCTTCCACTTAGAAAAACTCCTCCGTGCCATGAATACCTGCCCAGGGGGACAGGTCGTGCTCTCTGAGTGTGCACAGGAGAATCTGGGGGAGGATGGCCTAGGCTTTCCTTGGATGTTGTTGAAGTATTGGAAGTCATATCCAATATTAGCAGATGCACTGTTTGGACAGATCCAAGGGTGCTGTCTGTGGGGTTGTCCACTGCTTGCTCTAGTAGGATTGAAGGGGACTTTTCATTGTGTAAATGGAGTCTTTTTTAAAAGGTGGGATATCTGAGGGAACTGGAAATCAACGTCATGTAGCAGCTGCTCTCTAGAGAAATCATCCTTCCAGTTCTGCAGAGGCCCCATCTCCCTGTCCTGCATTCACTTGAAGAAGACTGACCCACTATAACAACCAAAACTTTTTCTTGGTTTGCATCTCCAGACCTCTTAACAGTGCTAAACTAAGCTAGGTTTGAGGAATGAGCACATGTAGGGTGTAAAAAGTTAATGAGAGCTTGGAGGGAACTGTGCCTCTCACTGTGCTGCCAGCAACAATTTGGCAGGAGGTTTTCGTATTTTTGGGGGGGTTTGTGGTCTTTGGCTTTGGTGGGTTTTTAGATCATTAGGTTGCAGAGAATTTCTTATACCCTAAGGATGCAAAGCTTATAAGACTGGTGAAGAATGTGGGTATTTACATTTTTGTTTCTACATAATTTTGAAATTCTGAGATTGAAGGTACCAGATATTGTTAGACAGTTACCCCAGTCCAGCTGTCTGCTCTATAAGCATTATGGTGTGATTCTACTAAGCTATTAGAAAGAAACTTGTGGACCAAAAATGTGCATCTGGATTGCTTTTTTGCAAGGCAGGAGGAGACCTGGGTGACTTCAAGGAAGTTGTTAGCTGGGCAGAGGGTGGGATGTGACAGGGGCCAGTTTGAGGGGAGCAACATGTTTGAATACCATGCGGAACAGGAGGAAGAATTGAGGAAAGGGAAGGAAGAAGTGGTGGGAGCCTGATGAATTTGTGGGTAGAAGCCCTGCCTATGGATATGGGTAGGAGAGGGCAGTGTGGGAGAACTGGAGAGGGGAGTCTGTAGTGATCAAAATGAGAAGTCCTGACAGCCCCAGCAGCAAGAGTTGTCATTGTGAAACTGCAGAAAAACAGATTGCTTCCACAGCTTTGTTCGAGAATGCAAGCCCGTGTGCAGGCATGGACTGTTTTCAGTAGTCATGTTCGTTTGTGGCTGCTCAGAGAAGGTGTGGGCAGCTGGGTTGCTTTTGAATTGCAGATGAAGAAGTGATAGGTTGGCCACAAATCCGCTCCCTTCCTCATGCTTTGCAGCTATCAGCGTGCTCGGCACAGTAGCCAGTGCATTCAACAGCACCTTGTCCTGTTGCAGGCTACCTGCTAATTTTGAGTTTCTTATCACAGCAGAGCTGTGATACAAACGAATCTTTTCCTGCTCCTTTCAAAGCTCACGTTTCATTGCCTTTCAGTCAAAACTATCTGCACCTTTTAATTCCTTTTAATTACCCTCTGCTCTCCTGTATGAGACTTGGCACAGCAAGCAGGATTGAAGGAATTTTCAGTCCAGATTGACTCTCCTGGAAAAAGCTCATACAGAAGTCAGGGAAATAAGTGAATTTTCTGAAAGGTAGAGTGAGCCTCTCCTGTGGGAGAGAAAGAGAGCCAGGGTTTAAGTAAGGATTAGGCAGTTCCTGCTCTCAAAGGTGACAGCTGAGTAGGAACTACTCCTTCCATACACAGCGATGAGCAAGTGCTCGTGTGTTTCATGGAATATATAATTATGGTTCATTGCCTGCACTGTAGATCAGGTAAGCCATAATGGGGAATATATTTGATAGCACTTCCATGTGAGGCTGTTCTGCTGAAGGCTCGCAAAGTAATTCAGGGTTTCTCCCTGGGAGCCCTGAGGAAGTATTAGTGCCTGCTGTTTGTTGCCAGACTTGAAAACACAGAGGCTTGTGTTCAGTTCTCAAAGCATTTTGCTCAACTGAAGGTATACTTAAAAAGCAAAAGAGAGCTGAGAAATTACTCATGCTTCTCTGTTCAGAAGTGTGCTGGTGAGAAGGAAAGTGATCTACTCTGGTCAGAACTCCAAGGAGCAGTCTCCTTTCCAGGTCAGGGAATTTCCCACAGGAGGAGTTTGTAGACAGCTGCTCTGGTGCAGCCAGAGAGAGCGTCATGATAAACTACGTTTTCTGAGGCCAGGGAGAGGTGACACACTTTGCTGCAGGATTTGAATTTTATTTTTTTTTCCAGAAATCTTTAGGAAACCTGCAGGTGTTGTTGTGGCAGACCAGGGCCAACTTTTATCTTGGGCTCCTCTCAAAAAAAGAAAAAAATCAGTCAAAAATGAGAGTTGAAATGAGAAGACTTTTGGTTTGTAATGAGTATTTCTTGGTTGTGAATTCTGAAGGGGCTTGGAACAGGTGTAAAAACCTTTCTCAGAGTGACATCTCATAGAAATGAGCGCTGAGGTCCTGACAGGTCTGCCAGAGGGAATCACGCCCAGTTAGCTGCCGGATGTGTGCATGCACGACTGCCTCCCTGCCCTCCAGCCCGACGGGCAGGAAAACCACTCTGCTCTGGAAAAATAGCGGGGGGAGAAGAAGGAAAAGAGCATTTAAAAGTAGCTGGAGTAACTGACCTGTCTGAAGCCTGTCTGCCCATCTGTGAGCTGCTGAGCCACTGTGGTGCTGCTCTTGGAGTGCCCAAGTGCACAGAGCCGTGAGCACCTGGCCTGTCAGTGAGGGAAGAGAGAGCAGGTCAGAACTGAGAATGAGATCCTAAATCCGTCCATATATTGAGGCTTTCTGAAAAACTTTGTCAGTGTACTCTGATGCTTATGTATAGAGCAGAACACCTGGCGTAAAGCCCGAGCAAACCCTCTGGATTTCATGCTCTGCATAGGAAGGTACAGTTCAGCTTTGAGTCAGTTACAAAAAGGGGCTTTGGGTACTGTGCACAGTGCAGTGCAGTATTAGGTGGTTTTCTCTGGATCTCTGCTGGAAAAGTTACTGTCTCTGTACACCATGTGAGCATTATCAGCTCTCACAGACAATGTTTTGGGAAGTTCTTCTCGCCTATTTGTGTAGTTCTGAGTTCTGCTCTCCTCACTGGTCTGAGACAAGCATTTATATTCCCTGGAAATTAAGGTCCTGATCCAAAAGCTGTTTAAATTTTGAGGAATGCTTTCACTCTGTGCAAAACCTGCCTCTCCATACGTCTGGGATGGAGCAGGGCAGTTCACAAACATGCCTTGCTGGGCTGGCCAGAGCAGCTGTTCAAGCATCACCCAAGGCATGGGATGCAGATCTCCAGGATGTTCCATATTCCAGGTTAAGATTGACGGCTTGGCTCTTACATTCACCTTTTCTGCCCCTGGAGCCAAATCCCATGTAGAGATTATAGCATTTGCAAGAAATTTGCCCAACTTTGGTGAGTGTGAAGAGGCTGGAATTAGCAAATTCTCTCTTAGCTGGAGTCTGGGGTTTCCTCTGGTGCCCACAATGCCCTCAGATGCTGATGCCCACAGGACAAACGTGTGGCTTTGGACTTCCTGCACCAGATTGAGAGGTAACAGAATGCCAGTGCTACAGAGACAAACTAGAACTGCAGCCAATTTTCAGGGAATTTACTGTGCATCTTTTTTTCTGGATATTCTCTACTGGTTTTGGATATGAATGTAAGCAAAGCCACAGCTTGGCTGCTGCCTTTGGTATGGAAACAGTCTAGAACAGTTGGATTCAATTTTTATTTTTGAAGGCTAATAATTCTTATTTTCTGAGATAATTACGTGCCACCATATGACATGCTTTAACTTACAAGAAAGAGGCTTGTGTTGATTAACTTTGTGAATCTTGGAGTCTGTGGAATTCTAACACCAGGCTAGGGTGTCAGGATAACCAGGGTAGGGTGTTTTGATGTCAGTACAGCTGCTGATGTGGTGCTACTGCTGAGTGGCTCCACCGTGAAAGAGCTGCAGCACAGCTCCTTGCAGGATTGGACTTTTTGTAATTTGCACCTTCACAGGTGACGTTGTCACTTTAAATGTGACTGATTTAGAGTAAAAAACATAAAAACAAAATCACTACGGAGAGTTGCAGAGATCCCAGAGGTGCAGTGATTTTATTGAAGACTGTGACTAACCCAGCTGTGCTCAGATCAGGCCACACTTCCTCAGGCTGTCTGACGAGGGAGTGACTGCAGGAGCCGGTATCCCTACAGGTTAGAGAGGTTTGCGTGGAGTTTCCTAACTTGCCTCTGCCTTAACAGAGGGATTCAAACCTCCAAGCCAGACAGGCTTTGCCTGAAGTGTTTTGTGTGAGCGTGTTTTTGCTGGTCGGACTGTAGGAAAGATCAACACGGCATGGGGAGGTTCCTGTGCCTGCAGGATGAGGTCCAGGCTGTCAGAGGTAACCTGGGCTTTTTATTTGCTGTGTTACAACTGCACTCATGCTCCATTTAATGCTCACAGACCGTGTCTATGGCCTGTATTAAGAACATACATGCACAGGCTTTACACATCTTGTTGCATATTCATATCTTGGCGAGCACTGACGAGCAAAAGTGAGAATTTGTGGTCACTGGTCAGTGTGGGAGTTAAACTCTGTGATGAAATCTCTTCTTGTACATGGCCTCTACCCTAGACAGGCCTCCAATAATACCTGATGACAGGAGGTTGATGATATCTTCACTAGGGGAAAATAAACTAATTTAGGACAAAAGTGATTTTTCCACTTGGTACCTGAGTTGTGACGTTCTGCTTCAGCTGAGTGGTGTGGAATTATCACCTTGAAAGTGCTGGTTAGACTGAGTTCTGTTTTTTGCTACAGGCTCTGTGCTAACAGAGAAAATGAACACCTGTTCCTGGCCTCAGGAAATGCTTGGAAGCTGATGCCTGCTGAGGCTGCACTCATCTCCTTGAAGGTAAGTAACATTTATCTCAGTCACAAATTGGTTTTCTATTGACCTTAAAGCAGCGTCAGGATCCTGGATCTCTGTTAAGTTACTTTGCTTTGCTTTTAAACTTTCCAAATAAATATTGTTTCTGCACACTGATGCAGCTCTGTCACAATTGTTACATTTGAAATTTTTTGGCAGTCTCGTGCTTGATGTTACCATTTGCTCCTCTCCTCATTAATTCACTCACAGTTCAGTGACAGCTTAGGAGTCTCTACATTTCTCGGCAGTGAGTTGATGAAGTTCTGGATTGTGATCATACTTTGCTGTACTATATTCAAACTGTTTAAATAATAGGTGGGGACTGCTAAGTAAATACCTAGAATGTGAATATATCACACGACATGAGAGGAATACATATAAAGGGAGTTTTTCTAGCCTGCTTATTTACAGCTTAAATGGAAGTAAGAATTGTTATTTCAGTGACTCGGCTCAGGCATCAAAAAATTCATTTGTATTCTCAATAACAACTACAGGATTGCTTCATTTAATTCTTTGCTTTTACTTTAAAGGTTTGCTTCTACATAGCATCTAATTTTACATAATTTTCAGCAGCTGTGAAAAGTGAGCTTAGACCCATCCCACCACGCTCTCTCTGCCTTTCCACTATAGATAGATTTTTTTTTTTTTTTTTTATAATTCACATGCTTGCGCTGCTATTTCTTCTGTTGCACATAGTGGTGATGTGGCCTTAGAATCAGCACATTTGGAAAGTTGGACTGGCAAAAAAAACCCCACCAAAAAAAAGAGTCCAAACCTTTATTCTCATCAGCCCAGCTTGGTGAATCTATTTGCTTTCCAGGTGTGTAGTCAATGCAGTGGGTGAAAGAAACGGGGCTGAGCCAAGCTCTCCCTGGGACTGCACCTGAACTAGGGGCAGATCAGGCTGTACCTCTGTATTCCATCCTGCAGTTCACTCACAGTGAGATGTTCAGAAGGGATCGATTTACAACTTTTCTAGTAACAATAAAAAGCATTAGTACAGTGCTAGGTTGGTAGGTTTTTAATTGGGGGGGGGGGGTTTAATCCAAATTCCACCTTCTAAAGCTAGAATGCTTATATTTTGTGTTCCTATTGTGTACTGAGCTTCTCTTTTGGCTCTGGACACACAAATTTGGTCACTTGTTGCTTTTTCATGAATGAAGATGGTATTCTCCAGATTGGCTTTATCTTTTCCTAGACAAAGGCTTAGGGATCCTGGGGTGCTCAGGAGCTCACCGTGTGCTGTTATGGGTCACTCACCAGCATCACTCTGGGCTACATTTTGGGGTGGTTCTTTTGCCCCCAGGCTCCACAATGAAGCTGGGTGGTGTTATGTGGAGTAAGGCTTTGAATGAATGGCCCTTCTGCATTCCAGAGAATCTCTTCTGCCCCATGAAACTCCATTTCAAGTGCAGGAGAAGATGCAAGTTGGTGGATTCTCTGGTTGTGTGGGTGTGCATTTTTTGTAGTGAATTCAAACACTTGAAAATGTTCTTGCAAGTTGTGGCTCCAAGAGACTGTTTGAAGGACAGAGGAGGTATTTTGTACGGAACTGTCTAGCCAAAGCTCTGGTGCCTCAGTTCATGCCTCCTGGCAGCTCTCTGGGCTGAAACCGACGACTGAGTATTTCCATGTTTGTTATTTCTCCAGAAATTAGTTCAAAACATTGTTGTTGTTGTTTTATAGGTTTGAACTAGTCTATGTGTACAGGTCTTAGCCACCATTCAGAAAAAAACCCCAAGTATAATAAATTTAAGATGCTCACAGGCCCATAGTGACAAACAAAATTCATTTGGTGTGACTTTGGATATATTATTTATTGCTATGCGTTATTAATTACCTTGTAACACACCAATGACAGCAAATCAGAGCCAAAAGGGAATAAAAAAAAGGACATAAATAGTTGAAATAAATAATGTATCTGCTTTCAGGTCATGAGTCCATCATTTCAGCAATAGCGGGTTCCTTTGCTTCATTTTTCTATCTTTGCAGTTCAGTACTGCTTGTTTTCACTTGACCATTTTGCCTCCTGCCACTAGATCAGCTAGAGACGGTTGTGTGCTGCTTTATAATTAGATGATTAGTTGATTCTTTCCCTTCCCTTCTGGTTGTGTTTTGGATTCCTCTGATCGGAGTATCCTGGCTACTGATTTCAGTCAGTCTTTAATGACTTACCTGTGGTTCTCCTGCGACACACAAACTGGGAGCATGCAGAGCACTTGTTTTGGTGTGAATCTGACACCTCTGAGCTCCTGCTGGGGAAAGTTCAGGAGATAGTTTGAGAAACCACTCCGCTCTTCTCCACGGGCACACCCTGGTGAGAACAGGAGGGCTGAGCAAGCCATGTCTTGGAAAGACACTTTGAGTTGTAAATTCCTGCTGTGTTCCAGGCATATGACTCCTTGTCCCCTCCCTCCCCATCTCGGGAAGCTGTGGAGCCAAACAGAGGGAAGTTTGGCTCTGAGTTTGAATTTGAGGGTAATGCTGCAATTACATGATAAGTTTGTATCTCGGTTTCACCTTTATATTGTGCTCAAATATAAAGAAAGTAAGTAAACAAAAGGAAGTAAAACAAGTATTTATTTTAAGTCTTGATTTTCTGTGGCTGCTGTAGGGTAGTAGCTGGGGTTTTTCTGCTGTCTACCGCAATTAATTTCTTCCTCCAAGCCAGTGCTGTTGCTGGCAGCAGATGAATTTCTCAGAGTGTCTCTGATCCCCATGCACTGGTCAGTGCTCTGGATAATGCTCTGAGCAGCTGCTGACTTACAGGAGCAGCTTCTCTCTTGTTTTCTGCTACACAGACATGAAAGCTTTACAGCCTTAAGTAAATGAATGAGTGAGCAAACGAGCTGGGCAGCATTTAGGTGATTGCAAGGCTGGGTCCCTGTAGTAAGAGCTTTCTAATATTTCATTCCTTGATACCTTCATCCCTAAAATTCCTGGCCTTTGCTGAAGAGCTTTTAAAATCAACTTCCAGATGTTAAAATATTCAGTTTATGCTTGATGGGGCTGACTGTCTTCAGATCACATTTCTGCTTTTAGAATTCAGTTTATGCTTTGATCAGCAATGCGGAGTGATCAGGTACATTTATTATTCCACGGATATGAGTTGGCAAGAGATTTCTCATGCATCAGCTCTGGTGGAGGGAAAACAGGCAAGGCAAGAACTGTGACAATGAGGAAGAGGATTGCATCTTGTTCCCCAGTGGGTTTGTCCAAAAGAAGTAAGCAGAAAGGCTTGAAAACTCAGACGAGACTTGCTCCAAAGCATAGACAGAGCATGTCTTTAGCTCTCCTGTGCCACTCTGATGATAACCTGGACTTACATAACTCAATCACTGCGCGCTCTCAGTTGCTCTGCAGATGCAGGAAAAGGGGAACACAGTCCCAACACTCGCTGTATATCCAGTACTCGCCCTTTAAAGAAGCTAAATATATCAGTTATATTAGTGAACAAAATAAAAGTCTTGGAAGTACATAGTTGATTTTAAGTCTTGTGTTTGTTTTAGGCACTAATGGTATGCAGGCAGAAGTGTTTCTCTGAGTGGGATGTGAGACAAGAGCTTCTCTTAGAAATAGGATCTTTCTGTAGGAAGGTCAGCCTTCTGCCCCTACATCCAAGTCCTTTCTGCCATAGCAGGAGGTAGGAAGATGATTCTTGAACTATGCAGGTGTTTCTAAATTACCTTCTACAAGATTTTTTGCCCACGCTTGCTATAGATCTTGTGATAGTTATGACTGGATATGAGACAGTGGACCAAATAAACCTCAATATAGTGTAAAGATCTCTGTGTTTCCAGCCCATTTCTCCTAGAACCAATCTGTTTTTGTAAGAGAAGTGTCCTAGTTCTAGTATAGTGCTAAAAGGGGATGATAATCTTCATATGAATTAAGAAATTGGCTCATGATTTGCACTAGATTGTTGGTGGTAAGTGAAATAATAGCAGCTTCACTTTATTTTATTATCAATAAACAGTAAAAAAACCTCAGCCAACCAACAAAGCAGCCAAACAAAGAAAAACCTACTCACAGTAGATCCAAAATTTGATCTGTTTGGATGCTCCTTTTCCTGGAGGTACTTAGGCCTTTTCAAGGTAACTATATTTGAACTTAATTGAAAAGCCTGATAATAGCAGTAAGTTTAGTGAGTGCTCAGTACTACCCAGAGCTGGTACTCATTGCTTGTGTTAATGTGAGTGCAGCAGCGAGGCACAAGCGTGTTCCTCCTCCTGGGGCTGGGGTGAGTACAGCTTGCCAAGCTCCAGCTTTGGACTTTGGCTTTTTCTTCTTTTCATTCTTCTGTTTTCTTTTTTTTTTAATGGAACGCCACAGTAGACCACATGGGAAAAAAGTCTTTCCCAATTCAAAAATTGCTGGAAATAGCAGGAAGGGGTCAGCAGGCACTTGTGATTTTTTTCAGCAGTGCAAGTGCTCCATCTACAGCTCAGAACATCTCCTGAGATCGTTGTGCAGCACGTTCAGGGTCCTTTTGGTAGTTACCTTAATAAAAGGACCACGCAGCTAAAAACTCCCTCAGTGAGCCCACCAGGGTGATTCTGAGTAAGCAGCTTCCAACAGAAAATTGTGTCTCCTGCTATAAGGCCACCTTTGTTTTAAAGAACCTGGTTTGTTTATTCGGTGAGAAAGGTGTGGTGGCAGGGAGAAGAAAAAAAAAAAAGCTGTAGAAGTTAAAGTCAAATGTTGATGTGAGGGAAAGAGAGCGTGACATTGCCAGGTGTAAGTTGAGGTGGGTAACTGGATGATGATTCCCATCGCTGTCAGTGCAGTGAGGTTTGAACGGCTGCCCAGCAGGAGGATGGGACAGTGAAAACCCAGCTCGTTTCATGTGATTTGGATACGTTTGGGAATGAGATTCTGCAGTGGTGGCTGTGGTTTCAAGGTAGTGGCCTTGGTGACTCGGGTGGGACCTTTCAGTGCAGCAGTCGGTGATGTCGCTGGAACAAATAACGACAACATTCAAGAGGGCAAAAGCAGCCAGTCTTACTTATTTTTGAGGATTTTTTGAAACACCCCAGAGGAATGGCTTGTGAGAACAAAGCAATGTGTTCTGGACAGAACAGCAGTGAGGAGTTTTCCCTTATAAGCCTGCCAGTGTGGCTCCATTCAGAGTTAGAGCCACATTCCTGTGGCAGGAGAATAATTCGGTCAGCATGGCCGCTCACTGGCCTCGGTGGCTGCCAGCACTGCCACAGATAAGGCCTTATTTACCTGAGAGAGAGAAACACAATCTTGAACACATCTTAAATACAGTTCCATTTAAGGACAAGAAATAGAATATTTGGAGAAATGTTCCTAACTCATGTAGCTTTGTTAGGTGAAGAAGGCAAAATTGTTTTAATAAAACAAAATTAATAGGTATGTGTGTGCTGTGTGTAAAAATCTTAAAATATCAGCTGTACTGGGATATCTTCATCAGTCTGGTGCAAGGCACGTTGAGCAGCTGATATTTTAGATTTTTCTAAAGGGACAACTCAATAGCTGGTATTTAGAAAGAGTCTGAAGAGATGGCTGGAGAAATCACTGATTCGGTGATGTCAGCTTTTGATAAACTGTGGAAGATAAGGCATGAGTTCCAGAGAAGCTCAGCAAAGAGTTACTTGTCCAGACATCCATCTGAATCCAGAGGAGAAGCTCCTGGGACATCAGGAGAGCTGAAATTACCCCTGAGGGGGTTTTATGGGACATAATGCTTATCAAACCAGTGTGAAAAATTATCGTTTTGGGATAATAGGAACACTGAGTGTATACAAAAATGCTTCACCTTGTTGCTCCAAAATAATGTTACTGTATTGTTGGAGCATGTGTTAAAAGAATTAAAAAACCAGTTAGCGAAGTTTGAGTAGTAATAGTGGGCATCTCAACCAGAGAGGTGTTTGAGACTCTTTTCCTCTGCAGGGGTCTGTGCTATTCGGTGCTCTCCTCGAGGTCTGGATGCGGTTGTGGTGGCAGCTGTGGAGCAGCAGTGAGCCACAGGCAGCAGCGCAGAGTCCTGGGGCCTCTCTGCAGGGGAACCCCGGGAGCGTTTGGCTGAGGCGCCTTTGGAACTGCACCTTTAGGAATATGAAACACAAAGACTTCAGGAAATAGGGGGCTGTATTCCTGAGTCAAAAAGGAGTTTTGGTGATTGTGGTGGACAAGTAGTTCAGAAGAAACTCCCAGTGGGATGTGTAAAAGGATTCCTGTGGAGCTTGATGGTATAAAAGGCAAATACTTAGAGGATGAGTGTGGATATACAGAAATACACATGCACATAAACATGTTTTCTTGATGTAGTGTTGATGAAATTGAATTTATCCAGTTTTGGTGCCAAGTTTTTATTTTATTTATTACAAAAATATAAAAGAATTTTAAAACACTCAACCAAGCAAAGGAGAGAATATCAAGAAAACAGTCTAAAGGCTAAGGGAAATATTTTGCTATCTGGAAGTACTCACTGCATATTTATTTTAGTAAATAAACACCTACACGTAGAAAAAAGGTTGGAGAGTCTAAGAGCTGAGACCTGTTCTTTTCAGCAGGGAGAGGAGGCGTAGTATGTGTGGAGGAAACTTTCCCCAGAAAAGGGGAAGGAATAAAAAGCACACCTTGAGTGTTGAAAATTAATTTTAAGGAAACAAAGCAGCTGGGGCTTTCTTCAGTATCTTTTCGGAGAAAGCCAAGAGCTGTACGTGAGGTGACTGTTCTTAGTGCAGGTGGAATGGTGAGAAATGCAGCAACCTTTGGTGGGCAGGGGCTGAGAGCAGTGAACGGTGGGACTGGTGAGGCAGTGCATGGCCTGCAGCACTCCCACGCTCCTGTGCAGCTGAGAGCTGCCTGCTCTGAATCATGGCAGCATGTCCTAGTCCTTCCCTCTCATCTCTAGGAGTTGGAAAAGGTCAGTCATTTTTTGGCTTTCTATGTGATACTGTCAGTGGGTGCTTCGCACACACCTTGCAGGCTCAGCAGCTCCTCCCCAGATCCGTGTCCCTCAGGCACAGCACTGTGGCCGGGCAGGTCCTGCATCTGCAGGTGTGCTTGTGCTCAGGAGTAGTAACAGCGTTAGTGAGAGGAGGAGAATGTCTGGCTTATCATGTGTTTCCTGTTGCCCAGGAGCAGGAGAGGACCCTGCTGTGCCATAATCAGGTGTATTGCAGAGTTCTTTATTCCAGATCTTCACACAGAAGAAACAGTCTTCTCACTCCTCACCAATCCCCAAGCTGGCTAATAAAAACAAATTCATTGTATTCCAAGCACAAGGCAATCTGTCTTTGCTGTGGTCTTCATAAAGTCTAGTCAGCAATAAACCCTGGTAGTCAGAAGTGATTTTCCCAGTGTCCTGATTAGGGAATGCTGCTCAATTATCTGGATTCCAAGGAGCAGCTGGCATACATGCTGCAGACAGAAAGGGAGAGTGGGGAAGAGGCCTTTATCCTCAAGTTAGTGAAGTGCAATGTGTTGAATCAAAACAGATGGAGTGTATAATCCATAAGCAGCAGTCGTGATGGCGTAAATACAGTTATGTGGCAAAGAGGAGGTGGGCAGAGCAAATAGAGAGGAATTTCCTTGTGGGTAGGCTTTGAATGTCGAGATATTTACCCTGTCACTGTTAGCCAAGGTGAAAGCATTAAGTGTAAATCCAGTGTCAGACGGGTGACTTGCAAGGCTGCTCTGGGGGAGTGGCAAGGTTTGGGAAAGTCACTTCCTTGAGGAACCTCATGCTTTGTGTCCCACTGGCAGTGGCTACGTTAGGAATGGCAGATTGGAGAGTTTCTTGGTTCCAGAGCACACAGGTTTAACTGCTTTCCTGGGATGCATTTCTGCAGTGGCCTCAGATCAGGCTGCACTTGTTGGACAGAGCAGTGAAGGTGTGTTCCTGGCAGCTATGAGCTGGTGAAAGGTGTGGCAGAGGCACCGTACAGCTGTGGAGAGGAGTTCCACACTGGTGAGAGGTCAGTGTTGTTTCTGGTTCCCAGCTGTGGGTCTGCAGTGGCACTCTGGGCACCTTCACCCACTGCTGAGGGGTGGTGGGAGGACTGACCTGACAAGCTGGTCAGAGCCCCGTGAGAACTTCCAGCCAGAAGCCTCTGTAATGGACTGTACAGATACAGGGGTTTCTCTTGTGGCACAGACTGCAGGTGTCTGCTGGGGACAGGATTAAATCCAGTGGCCTGGAATCTCCAGGGGAGGCTGGCTGGTTGTTAGACTGGCATGGAGCTGCATGCAGAAAAGAAGTCCCTGGGGGTGGGACAGGAAGGGCTGTAGCACCCAGAGCACAGCTGAGGGTGCTGGTATGTGCTGTGTGCTAAATTCAGGGATGTTTTTGTATGCACAGGCCATGTGTGCCTTGGATGGGCCAAACCAGCCCTTTAGGGAGCAGGATCCCTTCAGACTTAGCACAGTGTGCAGGGAAGCGTGGCATGGGGTGTCCCTGTTCCTACATCTAAGCCCTGGTGATAAGGGCACCACAAGTGTTGTCTCACTCGCAAGTGCATTTTAGTGACCTGAATTTTCATCTTAAGCCAGTGCAGGTATTTAACCAATAGGTGGAAACAGGCAGCAGGAGCAGCTCATGGAAAGGTGATTTACCTGTAGACAAAGCACTGCCTGCCCTCATATGCCTTTGTATCTTCCCCAGAGAGAGTCTAAATGTACACAGCAAACCAGAAAGGAACTGAGTGCCTGTGACATGTGTCAAGGTTTCTCCCTTTGGTCTCTCCTGTGGGGACAGGAGCTGGATGTGAGTTGCCGTGCCCAGTACACCAGAAGCAGCACTGAGGAGCGCTTTGGGTTAGGTCCTGCTTTGGTTTTGTGGCAAACTCTTGGGCAGAGGCACGCACTGCACAGCTGCAGCCTCCGCACAGGGTGCTGGACACTCCTGTGTACCACAGTGCAGAGTGCTGACTGCATCTCGCTAGGCTGTTCATTCAGGGCAGAAGTCTTGTGCTGGAAAAGCTGGCTCTGCTAATTGATCAGAGCTGGACACAGGTGCTGGAAATTAAAGATCGCTGTTGAGAAAGTGAAGGGGCAGGCTGGGCACTGTTGAGCAATGCCTTGCACACGTGGCCAGGGATGCAAAGCCAAGCCAGGGACTTCTGCGGCAGCTGCCCTTGGCGTGTTCAGCCCTGGAGGAGAAATCCTGCACTGTGTGTGGTGTGACAGTCCCAGCTGGAGGAACGCACTTCCCAGCATGTTTACAGTGAGCTCTGTGCGTGTGGTGTTCTGGTTGATGTTACAGACACGTATTGATAGTTGGCAGGATGGGGTTGAGGGGAATGGGACAGTTTGCCCATCACAGAAACCTGTTGTACTCAGGTTAATGCAATTTGAAAAATTTTGTAAAAAAAAGGATTCAAAACTACTTTCTTCATCCCCTCTCCCACCCTCCCCTGTCAGAATTTTTCTCATCTATGCAGCTCTTTTGGGGTGGAGGGTGAGCAGTCTCTGGCATGAAGTATGTACAGTTACATGCTCAAATATGGACTTCGGAAAGCAAAATGGCAGGATTGCAAAATCCTTTAACAGTTGAAGAGGTCATAGGCATAGGGCATTTATTTATTCTTTCTCGCTGCTTCCTTTTTCCCTTTTAGTTGTCTCCTAGGATTTGGTCTCATTTTCCAAACCTGAGCAAGTTCAAATAGCCAGCTGTAGGAAAGCAAATACATATATCTATGGCATTCAGCTAGGCTTTCTGTGTCAAGCTGTCTACTTTATAGCTCTTTGATTAATAAAGATGCTCTGGTTGAGAGGCTTTCAGAGTCCCACAGGAGTTTGGAATTCATTTCCGATGCTGAGAGAGCTCCAGTCACAGCTCTGTACTTGGAAGTATTATTGGATGATCACTTTTCTGAGTGCTTACTGTGAAGTATCACTGCAAAACCTAATCAAATGAAGAAATGAAGAAAAGCTGACATAGAAACATCTTACTTAAGTAGTAGTAGGTAGAGTTGATAAAAAAGACCTAAAAGGTAGATTTATATAAAATATTCCTATTGTTTAACTGAAGTGCCTCAGTTTAGGTATTACTCCAATGCCATGATTAACAAGACTGGCTCAGAGGAAGAACAACTCCTTTTCCCTTCTAGCTTTTCAACAGTACCCCAACACCTGAATACAAGAAGTGAAAAATGTCCTCCCAGGAACACAATTAAAACCTCAATTACCTGCCCCAAAGCAATCGACAGCAGAGACATGAGTAAAGAAGGTTTTCTCAGACATTTTATTATGTCAGATCTTCTTGTTGCCACTGTACTGGGAAAATCACTGTGATGTCAGTAACATTCAGTAAAGAGAACTCCCAATACCTTGGGTCACTTGGTATCAGTGCCACACAGAGTTATGGAATATTCTTGAACAGATTACAGAAGATTTGGGTGAAACTAGTTCGTATTTTAAAAAATGTTTTGGTTCCTAAGACTGTGACTGGATATTTTCTGCTTTGTACAAGTCCCTTTCTTTATAACCCCATATAGCTAAATGAAAGAGAAATTTTAAAGACTTATTTCTTTGCTATTTGTTTTTTAGTAAGGCAGTGAAATCTTCCTTTAAATTAAAGTACATGGCATTTCTCAAGAGTGAACTCCTCACCAAGAGGTCAAGCTGCTTGTAGCCAGAGATGGGAACAGTGTCATTGCTTTGCCACAGAAGTGGCTTTTCTAATTTGAGAGATCCAAAATTATATTGTGACCTCTGTAATCCCCATTTTCTATTTTTCATCATCATCAGTTTTACTAGTTACAGGAACAGGCCAGTGATATGATCAGCAGCAGCTCTATTTCATTAAGCATCTCACTCTGAGATGCTTTTGAGATGGAGCTGTCAAAATATTTTTCTTTCAAGGCCCAGTTGAGCATCTAAGAGCAAACATATACACAGATCTAAAACATGTGATTATTCTCTTTGTAATTGTTTTTTTTGGGTGCAAGTAAATAGTGGCTTCTCAGGAAAAATGGGAATAGTTCACATTCAGAATGATCAGTACCATGTGCATTTTGTATTGTACATGAGAACGGAACAGGACTCTTATGAGTACTGCAAAGGTATAAAATCTCATAGTATGTTTCTGGTTTCTTTCTGTATCAATTGTGAGTTAGGTTACTTTTATTTCTTTATAACAACTGAATAGATGAGCATGGCCTCTGTTAACTAGAGGTAACAAAAGTATCCATAGCTTGCTGGATCTTACAATTTTAAAAAAAAGGGAGGCAGTGTGGGTGTTCAAGTGCATATGTTAACTACCAGAATGAAGGAGCATAATTTTAAAAATTCTGTAGCTGACAATTTAAAACTATTTTCTTACTCAAAGAAAAGGCATTCCAAACAGAGCATTGTAAATGTGCTGAATTTAAGAGGTTGCTTTATTCTCAGTCTTGTGGCTCCTAATCTAATTTGGGTTAAAAAAAAGAAGCCAAATAGGGTTCTAGATAGGAAAGGGCCTTTTTTCACAGAAATCTGCTCCTTTTCTGAGAGCTTGGGCACCTTCTTTCCCTATCCATCCCTGGGTGGAATGAGCTGCTGCCCACTACATCCTGTGCCATTCCATGTGCTCCAGCAAGGCTGAAGTGGTTTGTAGCTGAACACAGAATGGAGTCAGTCACACCTGTGCTGTATTGGGTTGTTTAAAAAAGGCTAATTGACATAGCATGTTATTAATTTGTTGGCAGGTGTATGTTTTTAACACTAGAAAGAAGTCCTTCTACTGTAAGCATGCTTATCCTTACGTAGAACAGTTTTGATGGGAAGCATAAGGCACCTCACCTGTAATTAATTACCAGAGTATCAGGCAGACTACCTGAATTTAAAACCCCACAGAGTGGGAAACACCTAAGCTGATAACTCTCTCCAGCCTGCCATGTCTGCATAGCTTTCCCTTGGGAGAGGGGAGTTATAAACTATCCTCTCCCAAACCTTCCCAGAACTGCCTGCCTTGGATGTGCTAGGGGCCAGCAGTGCCAGGGGCCAGCAGTGCCAGCGAGGTGAGCTCAGGGACTCTGGGCATTGCTCTTAATGTGCTTTTTTAAAGCACTGGGGTGGTGGCTTGGGCCCTTCCTCGAGCTGGCTGGAGAAAAGCTGCTTTTCTCTTAAGTTGCACCACTGAACAGTTTAAACACTATAACTTACGTCTTTCAGATTCCTCCAAAACACGATAGGATGTATAATACAGTAATTCCAGAATATCTTAACTCAGGTTAATAATTAGGTTGAAGGTCTTACAGCACAAAACACGTACTTGGATAAAAACACGGGAGGCACAAAAAACAAAGTTTGGACTTCTGAAGGTGCATAGGTAACTATATTTTGTACTAGAAATCTCCTAGTTCTTACATTTCAACTCTTCAAGTCCTCAGTGCTACAGGGAGCAGACATTAATCCTACAGAATGAGGGAAATGGGGTTTGAGAGGTTTTTCTAATTGGTATGTTCATAGCACAGAACTATGGCAGCATCATCTTTAAAAATGAAGACATGAATATGAATGATAAAACTAGCCCAGGGTAATTAATCCCTGCAAGAAGATATTTTCTTGTCTGTGCACAGAATGAAAGCAAATGCAAGTGAAATATCCAGAAACCCCAAAATCAAATTAGGACTGTAATATGTGCAAGCAAAAAGGATGATCAAAGGACTGAGTGGGAACTGAAGATTAAGACCTAAGAACTCCAAAGTTTTTATTGATTTACATCTCTGTTTGAAGAAAAATAAAGTTAATGAAATTTACATGATAATAAACTTCCAAGCTTCCACAGATTTTTCATAAACAAAAAAAATTCATGAATCAATGAACCACAGCAAGAATAAGGCCCTACCAGTTTTGCAGACTGATTTACACTTGGAGCAGGAAGAAGGGAGGGCACTTTGATTCAAGTCAGATGGGCTAGGATGAACTCAGCTGCCAAATTCCATGATCTGCTCACTTTGTAAGCTTAGGCATTTGCATTTGGATGGGCATTTAAAGAGATTGTGGTAGCTTTACATTAAGCCAAACCATCAAAAAAGTTGGGCAATAAATGAAGACAGGAAATAGAAAATCAAAATAATGCTGGATTGCTACAAAATCAAGGGCAGATTGAACAAATCCAAGAAGTATTTTCAATTGTTTGAAAACCTGCAGATGAAACAGTGTCCCAAATTCAAGGCGTAACTTAGAGCCTTATGTTACCTGGAAAAATTCTCTCCATCAGATGAGGTTAAGGACATATGTCTGCGATTCCCAGACTCTCAAGTTAGATCTGAGGCTAACAGGATCTTCATCGGTGGCGGAGGCAGCAACAGCTGAAGGAACAGACTGTGGCTCTTCCAGTGGCTTTTGAAGTTTTGTTTCTGAAAACGCTAAATTCCATCATGGGGTCTTTCATCTCCACCACAGGTGCAAAAAACCAGTAATGCTAATTCCAGCAATCCAGATCCTATTTCATATGCAGAAATTAACCCGAAGGCAAGTAATAGAAATGCATACATCATCCCATTCAATTGTTCAGCAGTTTTGCAGACATACCGGAAAAAAACCAAACTTTCAATATAAAAATTGTCTATGAAAGTCTAACTTGAGTTTTTCTCCATGGATCATAATTCCACATGTGCTTCTGGATCTGTAGAAGAGGACAGAAAAATGAGCACCCAGTTTCAGCGGCCTCAATTGGCAGATTGGTTTGAAAATCAGTATAGCTCCCCCCAAGACTTGTTCTCTGCAGGGTAGCAGTGCCTGAAGAACAATTCCCACCCACGGTTTGTAGTGGCACTTCTTTAAGGGTTAAGATAAGGCCAAGCTCATAAAATTGCAGGAACAGTAAGGGTCTTTTACAGAACTGGAATAAGTCTGTTCTCCGACTTTCAGAATTAGGTTAAGTTACACCAGCCTCACTCAGCAAGGTCCTTCCACCCCATTGCACTCCCTGAGTATTTAACAGGTCCACATCCACAAAGCCTGTGCATGGCCCAAGCTCAGAGCGAGGGAGGACACACCACCAGCCCAACAGGCACACAGAATGTCACAGAAGTATGGAAAGAAAGGTTACCGTGTGTGTGTTGTCCTGGCATCTTAGTTGATGTTCCCATTTCTTTTTCCTTCTGGAAATGACTCTGGAGCAGTTTGATTTCTTGATCATAGTCCTGCCATTCTGGAACTATCCGCATGGCTGCCTGCAGCTTGGGCTCTTTGGTCATTGGGTTGTTACACTGCAAACAGAACAGACAGGTGTTCAGACACCCCAGGCCTACAAAAGGTTTCTGCACCAACAGAGGTGTGCTTCACTCTGCTGGGATTAATCTGGTGGTGCTGAACAACATGTCCTTGTGCTTTAGCTAGAGAACAGTGCAAAGTCTCTTTCTAAATTCATAACAATGCCACTGCTCCACGTAAGAGAAATACAGATGCAAGGGGAAAAAACTCAAGTGCTGAAAACATGTACCATACAGGCTGAGACAGGGAAGTGCCTCTAAAACTGGTCACTGTATCTTAGTGTGATGTGAGGGTGAGGAAGCCATCCTGCACTCACCAGATCAATGGTTTTTGCTCTCTTCTTGGAGGAATCGTCACACCATGTTTCACACCATAGCCACTCCTGCGGGAGGGACTTAATTGGCACCTGATGGATCATGTTGTTTGGCAAATCCTGTCATGCAGAAAAAGAGTTAGCAGCTGTTTTCACAGGGTGCAGGATGAGAGGAGCAACCTCCCTCCCAAACAGATAGTCCTGAAAAGGTTAACTTTTGGAGAGGTTAACTTTTGTAGAATTTTCTTTTTTCCCCAGGGCGAATCTAAAGTGATGAATCAACCTTTCATCCCATTCCAAACAAAGTCCTTTGGAAGAAACTTGCATACTACAACTGCTAATCTTTGTTGAAATTTAGTTATTTAGCAAACAGTATTAAAGCAATAATATGAATTCCATATCAAACCTATACTGGACCAGTTTGGAACACTAGTCTCGGCTGATTAAAGCACTGTGTTATTTTTTCCATCCACCACAGTAAAAGGATTATTTCCAGGTTATCAATCAAAGCATTCAGAGCTGGACAGCTCAAGAAACAAGTACCCAGCTGTGTTAGGTATTTGACTTGGGGTATACTGGAAAATTTGGGAGTCTTAAGACATTGAAGGAGGGTGTTATTTCCACCCACCAGCTATATTTGATGCTATCAATATCTGCCCCACTTGAAGGCAGGGTGTAACAGGACTGGCACTGGCATCTGGCTGTGATGGAAATTTGGCCAAGAAAGGACAGGTCCCACCCTGACACCATAGCCCAGTAAAACCAAGCACAATAAAACACACCTGATCAAGGTTGGACAGGCTGTTTGGATCCTGACTAAGACCCTGATACTGTCCTCTGAGTCGATCTCCAGCTGCTATCTTTCTGAACTTCTTCAGATCCACAACATACAGAGCACTACATGGAGATGATGCAATTAGTAATGACATTTCACTGGCAGGTAACTCACTGCAGCCCCAGCAGACCCCTGACACACAATATGCTAAAACAATCTCATGGTGGCAGCACATCAGATGAGCTATTACAAGGCAGGAAAGCAGTTCTGACAAGGCTGTGGCAAGTACAAAAAAGAATTTTCACCCAATCTATCTTAGCTTTGCTGTCATGCAGTCCCTTGTTCCAACATTTGTTATTAACAAAGGAAGATGTCAGTTAACACTTCAGTTCTTCATCTGTAAAAGTTGTAGCATACTGAAAATAACTTCAGTGTCCCCAGTGCTTTCAAGGGACCATGGTCCATGGAACCTTAAAGAGGCAACAGTGAGCAAAAAGTGGTTCATGCAGCATTGCATACCTCAGCTAGTTTTCTGCAAAGTCTAAGCAGCAGCAAAAACTTTCCCCCTCTATTTGAGAAGAAAACAAATTCTTTGGTACCTGATGTGGTATTTTCTTCCAGCTAAATGACTTGCCCAGTATCCCGACTTCCAGAACCTGTAGCCATCCATTTCTCTTCGGCTGTCACAGAAGGGAGTATACCCATAAGGAGCACCATCCAGATTGAAATCTCTCAATTCCTTCAGATCTGTGCGCACAATCTGAAGGGAACGGACATTTATTTTTATTTCTAGGAGCCTGCCATGGGTTATTTGGAAATGCTCTTCAGGATTTAATTCAAACAGAGCAAACTGCTAAAGGAAGAATGATATATGTGGCAGTCTTTTGTGTTATGTGTATGTAGGACAAAAACTCAGCACAAAAGGTGTTGTCTCCCCTGCCCTTAGAGCTGGAGCAAATAAAACAGAGCTTGAAATAAGCTGATAGGGGTTGGCCCGACAGTTGAAGTGCAAAACTGCTCCTTAATAAGCAGCAAGAATTCTCACTACACACGACTCTACTGTGATTCTTTTATCTTTCCCTCTTCAGAGTTTGCAGACCCTTCAGGGATGAGGCAGTAGCAGATGTGGCAGTAGCACTACTTTAAAAATACCACTCCGATGGGAGAAAAAAGCCTCAGTATCTCTCACAAAGAGGAAAAAACTGTCTAAAATGACAAAAGCGCAGCTGGAACTCTATCCTAAGTGATACTTCAGCATAAGTTTTACGTGGCACAGGATCATACTGTACATATGCAAAAACCCCAAGGCAGTTTACACTCACTTGTTGATGGTCTGTACTCCTCAGTTTCGTATGTATTCCTGAGGGAGTACTTTGGGCAGTGCTTGCTGTGCATGTTTCCTGCACTTTCCACCTGTTCAGGAGTGAGCACACACAAAGCCTTCCAGTCCTGCTTGCCTTGCAGCAGGACAGGGTCTCATGCACAAGGGATTTACCTTCTCCTTCTCTGAAAGCCACTTAGATGTGGCCAGGTTAAAAGAGGGGCCTGGGAGGGCAGGGTGTTTGGTGTCTTAGGAAAATTCTGTCTGTGGTAAGTGATCTGCAGGGAGAACAGACTGAACTGGGAAAATGGGAGGGTGAAATGAGAATCTATTTGGCAAACTAGCTGGAATCACAGTGAGTGAATGAGGAACCAGACAACAGTAAAAGACAGGCCAACAAAACCAATCTTGTGGAAACAGGCACAAAAATCAGCCCTCACTGAAGCACACAATAATTACAGAATCAACCTGCAGTCATGCTTGTGAAGAGCTCAAACTTGCAACCCTTCCAACAATATGAAAATTGTGTTCCAGAACTTATTATTTAAAAAAAAAGAAAAAAGAAAATATTGAGTAACTCTGTGTTACCTGATCAGCATCCACAAACAGGATTTTATCAACAGCTAATGGGAAGAGCACATCCAGGAAGAGGATCTTGTAGCCCCAGATGATGCGCTGTTTCTCTGTCTGTTGGTGCAACCAGCGTGGCCATTTATACTGGACAAGCTCATACTGGAAATTATACTTCTTGGCCATGTATGGGATGAACTCCTGCAGAGGGAGGGGAAAAAACCAGCTTATCTCAGTTCTTTGTTCTTCTGCAGGAAAAAGAAAAGCACATTACAAGAAATAGACTTCAGTCTAAGGCACAGAACATCAGAAAATGAAATACCACTAAGAAAATTAGTTTCATTGTTAATTCACACAAAAGACTGAGCCCCAAACTGAACAATCAATACAAATCATAAAGCCAACTATCATAAGACCACTAAATATTTTGGCATTTTTCCCCACGCGGTCCCTTATGAGCTATTTTATAGTCATCCACAGATCAGTTTAAAAGAATGCATTACTCAAATAATAAAATTCACAGATGGGAGAATTATTTAGGTGTGTACAAAGCAGTATAAGTGGGAATAATAAAATGAGAGATGATCACTGGGAGAATTTTTTTACTAGAATAACTTGGCCCACTGTCACATCAGTTGAGATTCTCATCTGTGAGGCTTCCTCCCACACTGGGTGAGTGCAGGTTTAGCCAAGCTATGCTGGTGGTACAGCACTGGGAAGGGAGGGGAAGCAGCTTGTGGCATCTTTGGCCCACCACCAAATACATTTCTAATTAGTAACAAACCTTGAATGTCGGTGATAAGTAGTTCTTCAGAAACCAAAACTTTAAAGGAGTCTTGGTATGTTTCAGCACAGACAACATCATTATGCTATCAAAAGAAAAAAATAAGCAGTTACAGGAACAAGTGCCACCCACTAAAGATGAGCTGTGTAACAGATTACAAATTGCTGGTTTACATGATTAAACTATTTGCAGTTATGTGTCAGGTAACTGATCTTCACACATGAAGAAAAAATGGGTAACTTCAGCCTATCATAAATTACTTAATTTTATCTACAAAATTACTAAATCCCCAAAAGCTCTACATTTTAACTAGTCAGAGAATATACAACCTGTTGGCTTTCACAGTCCTTTGAGAAAAGAGTTCAGATTCTTATCCAAAGCAACTATGACTTATTCTGTAACTTCTTAACAATACAATGGTTATACTGTAGTGAGAAAATTTAGGACAGCAACATATCACCTATTAAACTAAGTCTATTTTTAACTCATGAATGCTATGCAGACAAAAGTCCCTATGTAGATGCAGACTCTAGTGGACTTCTGAAGCGTTAAAAAAGTGGGAGGTTTTATTCTCTTGCAAAGTGTAACCTCTTTCCTTGTGCAAAGCAGGACACTACCATTTGACACACTGGGATTACAAATTCTCAACTAACCGCAGGAATCTCTCATATAGGTGTCCTGAAGCCACAGAGAATATATTCAGTACATCATCTTTATCCTGTTTAACATCTTCATTCTTTTGTCCTCCTGTGAATCCCCTGAAAGGAAAAATATGGTTATATGAAGGACAAGATAGGAAGGGCCAGTTCTATAGGAAAGGCTGCAAATAGAGAAAATGGCTAGTGTTGGTTTAATACAGCTGGTCTGTGGGCTTTTGGTGTTATCCCCTAGTGAGTGGGGCATCCTCCCCAGGGCAGAGTGCTGTGCACACAGACAGGGAAGGCCCAAGATGAACACTTTTGAGAGAGCACTGGCTGAGGTGCAGCTTCTGGGAAGGAACAATGTTTTCAGGCTCCCAAGTAGCAGGGGAGTAAAGGAAGGTAAAAGAAGGTGCCAAGCAGGAGCCCAGATCTCTAGAAACAGAGGAGTCTGATAAAGGCAGCACTAAATTCAAGCAGTCTTAATAGACAGCTGTGGAATATCACAGACATAATGGTACCACTAAATAGTTTTCCAGTTTCAAGACCTGCAGGTTATCAATGAATTACCATTTGAGAGATTCCCAAAATCCAGATTCATTCTCACTGGTGCCGTCACTTAGTAGATCTTCATTCATCATATCAAACTTTTTCTGAACCTGTAAAGCATAACATGGCTTTGGTGAGTGGAACCACATATTGGGCAAACAGCTGTGGAGTGTCATCCTGACACTGGTTCTGTTTGTACATGCTTGAATTACGTCCCATGAGCTGACAGGTAACCTAAGCTGCCTGGGAAAACACCTGGCTTTTTCCAAACAGATTCCAAAGGAGCTTTCAGACACCAAAGGCTGGATGGTTAGTCTGGATGGTTAAAATGCTTTTCTAACAGGTGTTTAGTGAGCAACCTTGATGATGGAGACTGGCAAAGAAAAACCCTCAAAGGAATCAACACACACTCCCCACCCCACAAAAAAACCAAAAAATCAACACACCACCTCCGCCTCTCTCTAAACGGTACTACTGGCCACAGAGACTCCAAAGCAGATACACAGACAAGGCAGTGAATAGGGAGAACACCCCAGAATTAGTCCAGCACAAGCAAATGGTGCCAGGTGTGAACTGGCTGAGTTATAGCCATCACTTATCTATCAGTCACCCTCCTTAAACTTCTCACCTATGGCATTACCCGACAGGCAACCCTAAAGAGACAGCAGATTAGTAACTCACCATTTTTTAGTTTTTCTAAAAAGTATTCTCACCTACTCTGTGTCATAGTGACAGAAAATGTATTGCTAGGTAAATAAAATTTATCTGTAACAGATAAAATGCTGTCTCAATGGGCACACTGAATGTTTATTACTAGCTATATAGAAATAGGACATAGAAAATAGCTTTTTCTTGAAGTCACAAGCACAACTGAGTCAGGAAAACATGAGTGTAATTGTTTCTCAGGGACATACAAAAGGGACAGCACTTATATGTCATTCTCTCCTGTATCAAAAACCCAAATCAAGTCTACAGATGATGCTCTCTACTGATACTGTGACATAAGCTTTGTGCAGACTGCAGACTGCCTCAAGTGTGTGCTTGTGGGAAGGCAGCAGCAGGCCTTAATCCAAGTTTCTTCCCCACTGTTGGTAAAACAGTATCTTTTAAGAGCACCTCTAGTTTTTAAACTCACCTTCACTTTAATAATTTTGCTCTTGAAGTTATTGAGAACGACAATAACTTCATTAGCTTCAGGCGGAGAGTCTGTGCCATCGTGGCTGAAAACAGAGCAAGACACTGACTTTTACTACAAGGCAGAAATACATTCTTTATTTCTTCTGCAGATTTTTATATACATATTAAACCTCAACACTGCAAGACAGGTTTGAGACGTGACAAAGTAGCAGATACATCCATTTGAACACACTTAAAGGGGTTTTAAATTAATTCATTTCATCTCGCTTAACTTATGGTCAGTATGAAATGTAATTTGCTGTTTAATTTGCTGTTCAGGTCACCACACTTTGGCAAGGCAACTGTTAGATTGACATATTACAATGCTTACCTACTTCAGAAGTCTTACAAGAAAAGGACTGAAGTATTTCTTATCCTGTCCTACCTGTAGATCCTGTAAATATCTTCAGATCTGCCTTTTCTCAGTCTTAGAGTCCATGCACCAGGATTGGCTTTTAACTGGAAGTAGCCCTGTAAAAGTGAAAAGAATATTTGACAGTTTCCAGAAAATGTCAATGCAGAAATCAAGTTTTTAAGTTATGTGTTTTGACTCACTGTTTTATATCTAAAAAGTTATTTGCAAGCCAGTTGATTAACATAACCTTAAGACTTTAAACCCAGAGAACAGGAGAAAAGCCACAGAAATTATTCCATTCAAAATTGTTGGGTTTTGAAAGTTTGAAAAGTTCTGCCATTATTTGTTAGATGAGGAAACTCTTCATCGTCCTGATGGGAACAGTGCAAACCCAAAGCCTTTTTTTGCAAAAGGCTGCCTTCATGAAGGAGTGAGAGAATTTCAAAACACTAATGAGTGGTACTGTAACCACACAGCAGTACACAACACAATCTAAAGGAATTTTGAAGCTCTGCAGACTGGTATTTCATCTACAGCAGGAAGCAGTAACATAAGTTATATGTTACAAGATACCTCTTCTACAGTACTTAAAAAATTACAACGTTAAATTCAAATATTGTGTTCAAGTCTTGTTGGAGCTTCAGATTCCAGATCTGAATATTTTCTTCTGTGATTTAGATTACACCTATAGAAGATAAAAACATTAGTGTTCCATCCAGTTTTATACCATGGCCCCAAATGCTTGCAGTTCCTATGTGAGCCAGTCTGCTTTAAAAAGAAAATTTAAATAGTTTTCTAAAAAGCACAGGGCGTGTTCCTGGTCTCTTCATGCCTCTGGACAGCACAGACACTGAGCTGAGCAAGAGGATTCCCAGCTACAGTACTGCATCCTGTGGTGCAGACACTTTAGTTAGCTAATCAGAAAAAGGACACCTCTGAGACATTGAGCTTTACTCCCCAACACACACACACATACGTAACATTTACATGTGATCACATGTAAAATAAAGGACATCTTCCTTTCTACAGTAAGAAATATTGTATCATTCTAGGATATATTCTGGCTAAGAATAGGCACAAATTGAAAATGAGTAAGAATTTTAAAATAAATACTTAGCACCAGTGAATATTTTTTCCTTAGTTTTAATTCATTTAAATAACTGTATTATATGTAATTAATTTAAAGATTTAAAAGAAACCCATAGTAATTTACTCGTTTTTCACTAACATTACATATCAAGAAAACATTCCAGTGGCTAAATTCTTCTGCCATAATTTCATGGTCCAGTGTGGACACTGGGAACAGACAGATCCGTTATGCAGTGATGTTACAAAAGCAGCAGCAGGGAACAATCACACACTTGGATTTCCAGCCCCTTTTCTCAACTAAAATAAGCAAATCCCATTCTTTCACCCTTCCTTTATTTTCTACAATGTCAACTATTCTTGCTGACTCTCTCTATTTGTGCCACAGATCCCAAAATAAGACAGCCATCCACCTGAGGCTCACAACACCGGAGTGGATGGCCTAAAGAGTACTCCATCTCAGAAAAACTGTCTGAGCTTCCCTAGAAAGAGGTTGCTTAAGAATACTGGTGGCATTTTAAGATATTCCAGAAGACCCTACTCAGTCAGCTGAAGGGAAAGAAGCACATCTCGGAAAAGGTTAGGAGCAGTGCAAGGCTTTAGGTATCATTGTGAGGAATGATGTGGTTCTGCTGTATTTGCAAGTAGCTGTGGAGGAGAAGTTACACCACAGGCCCAATCCACATGCTAGAAAATACTCAGTGGTCAATGCAAGTGACTGTGCAGGCTGGATGGAGCAGCAGCGAGTTGCTGCCAGTTTCAGTGGAACACTTACCAAGTTGGCCATAACGATGGTATCGACGATGACAGGGCTGGTTGAAGTGCCCAGGGTAAACTGGAGCCCCCGAGGTGGCTGCCCTGTAGTAATGTCATAGCAGTGTCCCTCCAGCAGCAGGTACTCCAGTTCATACTCTGCAGCTACAACACTGTCCACCTGTAAGGAGCAGACACTGCTGACTGCAGCCCTGGCTCTGAAGTGCCAACTTTTAGTCATTCAGTTACTCTCTAGAATAGCCAAAGTAATTAAATAACAATTTTACCAGAGTAATTTTATTATTACACAAATACCTAGAAAGCCTCAAAGAGCTCAGCTCCTTCAAGTGACAAACTTCACACAAATATTGTTAAGAGTGGCCCTGACCAAAAGAATGTGAATCTCAACATATGCTAGGGTAAGAAAAGGGAAGGATTGTTGCTCTGTTCCAGAAATTTTTTTTAACATTTACTGAAGAATGTAGACTGGTATCTCATAAAAAGTATATGATGGGCTCCAGAATTTTTACTGTAAATCTGTTTGGAGCTGGTCTCACCTTATACTAACCATCTGAAATAAACATTTTATTTTGCTCAGCATTACTCTTACAGAGTGCTAGCGTACTGTCAAGAAACACCCATTCCTTTTGTACTAGACCAAACGAAAGTGCCAAAGAAGAGAAAAGAAAAAAATAAAACAACTGAAAAAACCCCCCACAATTGCAAAAGAGTTGGTCCCTGCCAGGCTAAGTTCAGGTGCAGCCTGAGAACAGTACATAAGCAGAATGTTAGTCTAATCCCACAAAGCATCTCCTCTCATTGCACATCCAAAATGGCAATTTAATTGCTACAGCACCAACAGACTGCATATTGGAAACTGGAAATTGTGCACCTGCAAAAGTAAAGCTGCTATTTATTTGGAAGCTCAGGATGGCACTTTGAATGCCTGAAGCATTTAATCCCCCTCTCTCTCAGGCTTTCAATTAATCTAAGGGGTGGGCATCGGAGAGGCTTGAAATCTAGTATCAGTGGTTCATTTATGGTTTTACAGTTAGGTTAAGAGATGAAAAGCAAAAAAGTCCTAAACCAAAACATACCAAACCAAACCCCAAACCATAAAACACACCCCCAATTTCCTGGATTTCTGAATAACTAGCACAGGATTAGCAATACCAAACTATACCACAATACTGTATCATATTCCCAAACAATATCAGAGAGATGCAGAAGTAAGAGGCTAATAATACAGTGATCAGTGAGAAGGGAACCCATGTTTGTAATGACCACAAGGCTGTACAGACCGTCACTTTTCCAGAGGCCTGTCTGTAAGGGCCTGGACAGTCTCGTTACACATACAGTGGATGGGTTTTTCCTTATTTATCCCTCTGTACGTGGGGCAGCACTGCCCAGATCCACAGTCTAACAGTCTGACTCAAGGTCTGTTCAAGCAGCAGCAAGCTCCTGAACCTACAGCAACTGAGTGGATTTCTGCTGCATGGTTTTACTGTGGCATTGATGCTGCGTGTCCTTTTGTGGGACACAGGAGTGTTTGCCAGTAACAAAAACTGTGAAAATGAACAGGTAGCTAAAATCAGCTTGGTGGCTTCTTGGAGCAAAGGAAAAGACCTAGAAAACATTCAGATGTCTGCAAATGTAGTAATATCTGCAGCTCTATGTTTATTGGCATTTTAAAATTCTGCATTTTTTCCCATAACAAAAATAACCCCTGGAAAAACACCACCATTTAAATGCAGTAGTAGGAACATGCTGATTTCTCTTACCTCCTCTAAGTAAATATTGTCAAGGTCATATGGGGTTCTGACAGACTCCACCATCCAACTCTCCGGAGTGTTTAGGTTCAGAGTGAACAGTGGAGACTGGGGCATATCCAAAAACTTGGCAATCGGTCCAGGAGCAAAGTTATTCTCTGCTGTGAAAGAAATCTCTGGCTCCAAAACATAGCGATAAAAGCTGAAATTTCAGAAATAAAATGTTGGAACATATATCTGCCAAACTTTGCTAATATTTCATTCTTGTTGAATTTGCAGATGGCATCAGCTTTCCCTGACCTCCAATATCGCCAAGGCTTTGTCAAAAGCAACACAGGTTGTGTTAACCTTGGAATAGGTCAGAATTTCTATCTAGAAGGACCAAACAAGAAGATGCAAGACTCAACCATTAAGATAAGTAAGTTATTTAATTGTACATATTTATATATATAAAAAAATGAAAAGCACTCAACTTGTAAAACAGCAGAATTACCTCAGGCTGTCCACATGCTTCCAGATTCTCTGTGGGCAACAATGCTATTATATAAATGAGCTCAAAGCAGTTATTGAGACTGCCTATCAGACATTTGACCATACTTCTGTGCTTGCATATTCCAACAAGTTTCTCTCTCTCTCTCTCACCCTGGCATGGAATTGCTTACCTTTTCAGTGGCATGTCAGAAAGTTTAGACTGGCAGTTCATAAACACTCTCAGATTCATATTTATCAATTGGTTCAAAACCTAAAGTAATGAGAAAGAGACATCCCTTAAAATGCTAATGAGGAGAGCTGACCACTGCTTTTATAGACAGGACCTCAGGGCAGCACATTATCTGCACATTCCCAATCCTCCCTCCTCAAGATGTGCTTTACCACATCCCCCTTTTAACTGGGTCACATTGCAGGCATTCTTTTTGGCATGCTAAGACTTTCTTCTTCAAGCACAGTGTCACTGCCAACTAAACTGTCAGAATAGTGAAACTAAAAGCTCTCTGGACAATACATGAGCCTGATCTTGTCAGTGTGTAGTGCAGCCTAATTAGTTTTTGCACTAATAAATATTTTGTGAAACTCAGACACACTATTAGAAGGCCACTGGTCACCACACAGTCAGAGCAAGACAAACATTCCAAAATGACAGAATTGAGATAATCTTTTGAAATTGCTGACAACCCTGCCCACGTACCAAAAGTAAGGGAGCAAGTCTTTGAGCATCTCTGGTCACAGGATCAACAATGGCCACAACATCAAAGTATGTCTCCCCCTGTTTTGGTCTCAGTTTAACTGCACTAAACAGAAGAAAAAACTATTTTAAAGTACCAAACATAAGGATAAACACTTGAAATGCATTACAACCCACTACTATTCATCTCATTCTGAACTCAAATTACTTCCTAAATGCTGTGCACTGAAACTAAACAGAGAAAAAAACAGGCATATACATGTATGTTTACAGAGATAGGTAGACAGATAAAATTAAGTTCTGTAATCTTCCTGAAAACTGTGGGGGACTTTCCTATTGCTACTTAGATTTTTTTTTTAATTAAATGCAACATAAAACAATGGGAAAGTTAAAAGACACAGAAAAGCATATTGTTCAGCAATTCTATACCTGTATCGTTCTTCAAAAAAATGATATTCAATCCTTGCCTCTCCTTTTGGCTGAGCAGAAAGAAGAGCATCCACTTTCATTACTAAGTCACTTGCCCTGAAAAGAAGAAGAAGAAAAAAAAAAAAAAAAGAAAGGCTTGCAGATATCCAAAAAATGCCTGCACTTATCACATTTCTGCTAGGCAGCAGGAAGACAGAATTCAGATATCCAAACACTTCTACTACCTCTCTACACAAGCTCTGAAGAATTAAACACATTTAAGGGTGAATTCACCAGTAATTTAAACAGGTTGCAGCCTTATTACTGAGTGTACCAAAGGATTTCACTCTAACAAATACAGAACAGCTGTATTTTAGGGGTCAACCATGTTACAGGCACTTCATTCCTGGACTTCACCAACCTCTCAGACCTGAAAGCCATTCAGATCAAACCCTTGCTTCAGTGCTCTTCCCATTTTACACTGCAACTCTAAGCACCAGGAAGCAATCCTGTAAGTAATTACTTTTGACAACTTCTTTGTTTTTATTATTCCCATAAATTTTCAGTCTAATATTTTAAGAATATATTCAATCTTGAAGGTGAAAAACCTCTTGAAAGTTCATTGAAAATTGATTTGTACCTCATACCTTTGCCAAGAAGCAATACTGTAATCTACAGATCTGCCAGCTTTTCCTGAATTAAGTCTCATAGATTTATACTGACAGCTGTTTAAATTGTTCATACCAAACTCACAAGCCTGGTGAAATCCACTAGGTTCTACAGTGTTTTCCAGTGCAGCAGATAATTTCAAAAGCTTCTGAAAAACTTTGGCAGCATTCAAAGAAACATTAAAAAAAACCCCAAACCCATTGCTCTATCCAAAATAGCCTATGTTCAAACTATGCCCTCTTCCTCCACACGCACACCCACTGGATGCAGAAGTGCTTGGAAAGCTGTTAAAACCTGTTCTCCTAGGATACAGAATGGCACAAAATTTTTGCAGAACTGACCTCATCCTTAACTTACTTGACCAGCCTTTAAGAGTCAAGCAGTATCACAGAAAAATGTGATGGTAAAAATGGTAGAAACTATCTATTAGCTCCAACACACACACACCTAATGGGGGACTCCTGTTCTTTTGAACTTCAATATAACTTTCTTTTGATTAGTTCACCTCTATGCTTTGTGCATGAACTAGCTAAAGCTATGATTTCCCTTTCCTTATCTCTGTCTCTTTTCCTAGTGTTTCTCTCTAAAGTTAAAAGCAGTTTACAAGATTCCATAGTACTGACCGGGAACTATATTACTAAAATAATTTTTATGATGATAGGCTGTGGTGGTGCATTCCCCCCACTGTTCTTTTTCCAGGCCATACTGTGATCTGAGAAATGCTCCTTAGGCCTCGGCCTTGACAAACAGCCCCTGGGCTCAGCTCTTCCTGAGCTCATCAGAAACTCTGTCTGCTCCCAGGAACTGCTGCTGTCTAACGAGCTCCCATTTTCCTTATGAACAGCCCTGGAAATTCTTTTTCTTGCCTGAACAGTGTAACATCCCTGTTCTCACACTTTAAAAGAAAGTGCCAACCCAAACTGTGGCAAGGATGAAACAATGTTATGACTGAAGCCCACTCTCTTGTGACCCTATAAACAGCAGTACAGAGTGACACTCTTTGAGCTCTCCTGGACCAGCAACTTCCCTGTGAGTGGGGCCTCTCAGAGCAAGGAACTCTCACATTTGCTGCACTTGGAGGATCCCTGAACAACGATGAGTCCTGGGCTGATCCCCTCACTCCTCGAGGCCAGACCCTTCACCCATTAGGGAGATGCAAAGGCACCTGAAGTGAGCATTTCACTGATCTTTGAGGGGAAATTTTCACAGGTACCTTGCCTGCACTGACTTTATATCTGTGTGCGTGCATGTGTGCATACGCTATAGTAAATCAGGGAGAAATGAAGCTTTTTTAGATGAAGTACCTTAGATATCTCAGTAAGTTAGGCCTGTAAGGTTAAGCCATAGTTGTAAGCTAAGTTAAATGCTGCTAAGTGTTGTTCTTAAGTTGCTAAGTTCGACTTCAAAGTCAAAAGTTAGGTTAAATATTGTTAAGAGTTATTCCTCTGTTAAACGGTTAGGTTGAAGTTTTAAGTTGGGTGTAGGTTGAATGATGTTCCTTTGTTACATTGTTGAGTTCAAGGCATAAATTAGGGTAAGGCATAAGTTAAAGTACTCTTATGTTGGAGTGCTGTTAAGCTTTTAGGCTGTATTCCTTTTTATCCTTGCCCCCACTGTCCTTTGATCACACACACCTAAACACACACACACACCCCCCTTAGATAGTTCTTGGTTCATTTCTGTTTTGCTTGCCTGGATTTTGTTTGGTTTTGTTGTTGCTCATTTTCTCTTGGTGTGCCTTAACAGTCCTGTAAGTAGCAGAGTGAATCTCACCAACGAACTTTGTTGTGCTGTTGCTTAATATTAAATCAGGTTTTTACTGATACCCTTGCCAGTGATTTTTTTAAGGGATCTCAAACGCACATTTGTAACATAGGCCAAGTAGCACTTGAATTGCAAATCAGATTCAGAAAGTCATGTTATCAGAGTCCCTAAACTTCTTTTTAAGCCTCCTTACGTTTACTTACAGATCTTCTTCGAATCCCAGCTGCTGAATCTGAGATTTGATTTTCTGTCCCGATGTCTTTAGGATGATATTTTCAAGGAGATGAAAATCATCCTGATTGAACACCTCTCCATCCTCTAATGGGCCAATAATCTACCAAAAAAAAGTAGAATCAGCATTATTAGGTAAAGGCTACACTGAAACAAAATTAAAAGATGTATTAAATACTCCAGCCCAGTCTCAGTGGGAGCCAACTGTTCAGGCTGGTATTAATGTCAAGGGCAGCAGAGTTTAACAGGTAAACATAGTTATTTAGAGCCAAGAGTCCCAGGCGATGGCATAAAATACACACTTAAAATTTTCACTGGTTCAGGCATGTTAAATTATACAAGAAGTGCTACATCTGCAAGGTGCAATAGAATACCAGGTCAATTCCAGTAGTCCAGCTAGACTCCAGCATACCTCCCTCCTCTAGTCTTCAGAAGCCTAAAGGCTACCTAGACAACTCTTGCTATTTTGCTAATTAGAGAAACAGAATGCTCATCACCTGAGATTTTTAACCCATTGAAATATACCACAACCACTGAGACCTGCATGGGTTTTTTCCTAACTAGAAGCAGATGACAAAGGAAAACCCAATGCTGTGTACAGGGTTTCATTATTTGCAGTGAAATACTATTGTAACATTATTTAGCTAATCTCAGGTAACTATCATAAAAAGAGCTGGTAGAAGAGACCAAGACACCTTGGTCAGGGCAAGATACAGCAGCATTTTGCTCAGTGAACTGAAGCAGCACAATCTTGCAAATTTATCCGCCCTTCCTATCCCTGGACTCAATTCACTGCCAGCATGAAAGCAACTTTGTTATTGAGAGACCTGAATTTGTACCAAGCACCAACAACTAACTGCACACAGCAAAAAGAAAAGGTCACGCAGGTGTCAAGACTGCTGAGACTTAAAAAATGCTGACATTCCTGTATCTGATCCCCAGACTCTGCTGCTCAAGATCTGCTTCTTGCTCACATGTCTGCTGATCATCTCACCCGTCCATTGCTGATCACAGCCCTCTGCCCCTTCTTCAGCTTTAGAACATCTCTGCAATATATAGCATGGGACAGAACAAAATCCACCTTGGGAGATTCAAAGGCTTCTTTGAAAATATTGGTATCCATACCCTAAAAGAAGAGAATACTTGATATTGAAATAGGAAGAAAACTAGACCTCTGCACACTTTTAAAAACACACCTTTTTATTTTCGTTCAAGAACATCTTCACATCTTGCTAAAATGGATCCCTGGGCCCCTCTGCTTTGTGATTTTAAACCTAGTTCTTGCTTGTCACTTTCAAACACTATCCCAACTTCTGCTGTGAAGGGCCACAGCTCCTTAGAGCAGTTTCATTCTTCTTCCCTAACTTTTAAAAATTTACGTTGAGATATGTAATTGTATTTTTTTCTCAGCTTTAAAAAAAATATTATTCTTTTAACCACCCAAGAAACAACAGACTCACTTAAATAGATCCCTGAACCCATGTTCCATTTGACTTTTCAAAGTTACACAGCTTTGATGTGTATGAGGATTTACTTTATGTTTAGATGGACTGTTATATTTAGGTAAGTTTACTTTTCAGAGATTTAAAAAAATCAAACCAGCAAACCCAACACTGCTACTCCCCACTGTTACTGCACCTCCTGCACATGAATATACTACATTGAAAAATTCATTAGAGGAACAAAGTCCTTTGCAAATGCCAGACATGCCTACCCCAACAGCAAATTCCAAGATGTCAGCTCCTGCTTCCAGTGCCTTCGCAGTTTCTTCTTTTGCCATCTTGGTGATGAAGTTCTTGGCGTTATTTGAGGTTTGTGTCTGCAAAGCTGCCCATATGGCTTTAGCCACAACTGTATTCTGGCTATTGGGGTCTTCACTAGGATTATTAATCATGCTAATTCGAACATTATTGCTGGATTTCTGTGTTTAAGAAAACAGGTAATGAGAAAGTTTAAGATTTCAGGTATAACAAATATGTAATAAACACTGTAGCAAAAGCTTTGCATTTCTTAACCAGAATATCAGATTCTAGATTGGGTTAGTAACAGCACAAGGTTAAAATGATGAATGAACTAATTTAACATCAAGTATTTCTCTTACACATAGATACCACTGTGACAGCCATCTTCTAGATACTCCTATGCTACATAAGAGATCCAGGGCCATGACCACCACTTAGAGTCTGGCAAACCAGTGATTTAGCCGTAAGCTCTGCATTTTTATGTTTCAGTTATCCTCCCAGAACAAATGGGACAGAGCAGGGAGCAATGCTTATGTTCATGTCCAAACCAAAACACAGATATTTCAGTTTAACACCATGGACTTAAAAGAACATTTTTACTGTACTGGCATAGTGCCAAGAGGGGATTCTGTCCTAGCACAAGATCAGCCAGGTTCCACTCCCTACAAAAAAGATGAGGCTGGAAATTAGAAACCCTGCAGGGAGAACCAGTCTGCCCAGGTCATACCACAGGAAGAATTACAGCTTGTGTTTTTCAAGCCTCTATCAAATGCTTTGTTAGCACTCCCAACCCATTCCAATGAAAACATTACCTACCTGATGTTTAATGGCATCGTACAACAATTGCCTCCCTGAAGGTTTATCAAAGTCACCAACAATCCAAAAAGTAACCGGTCTAACAAAGGAATCATCTGCAATTATTTAAAAAAAGTAGGAGATATTTGATGGTGAAAGGAAGGAAAGCTTCGTTTTTTCGTCATTTGGAGGTAAACTATGATGCACATGCAAAGACTTCAAAAAAAGTAAAATTCCATAGGAAAGCTACGGATGAACCTAAGTTATGAAGCCTGACGAGACAAAATTAATAGCATTGGTATATTAGTTTTTATCAGGTCATTCAGAAAATCCACATGGGACAGCATGCATCACTCCTTCTAAGCTGAATTCTTTCAGTATTTTTGCTTGTTTGATACCTTTTCAATTAAAATTATAAAGAAACATATAAATAACTTGCAGATTCCAACTGGGGTTGTAATCTAACACACACCACTTCCTTGTATTGAAGCTGTTAATTTACAAAACCAGTTATAGAAACAGAAGTGCTGGAGCAAACATGCATTTCAACAGCTTCCTTCATTGCCTGCTCGTTCTAAAGCCAATGTTATAAAGGAACCAGAAAATTCCCAGAACAACATATGAAATGCCAAAGTGTGAGTTACCATAGATCTCCTTGGAAGACATTCCTGGTCAAAAAGCAGAAAGGAAAGGGGAAAAGGAGAGAAACATTAATAATTTGATAATAATCCCAATGGGAATCAAGAAACTGCAGCATTGTACTGGGCATAACTGAATCACTACAGTTCAGATCCAACAAGCAACAAGTTTGTGCTGATTTTATTGCAATAAGCTTTGACTTTTTCTTCCCCTCAAATAGATGGATGCTTTTCATGCTCCAGCATTAGTTATACTACATATTACCAGTTTCATTCCACAGGGTGAGGGCATCATTCCAAGGACTGTTCACAAACACTGCCATGCCACTGTGACTTGAGTGTGACCTTTTCTTCCCTCTTTAAAAACCAGCATGGCAGTGTTACATCCCTGCTGGTGCTGAGCCAGCAACACATGTAACTTCCCCATTACTTTAGAAAATAAATGTGCTACAGCATTACTGCAATCAGATAGCACTTATTAAATACCTTAACTCACAGAAGAGGCAGTGACCCAAAAATGTCAAGCCACAGAATTGCAAATTAATGCACTTTTAAACAAGCATGCCAAGGTGTGGATTTAATTAATGCTCTACACAAGAAATTTGTTCTAATCCAAGTGACTGAACATGAACCAAGGGCAAGCATGAGACAGAAAGAGCAATGGGAACATTTCAGGTAGTGCACACAGGTGGCAGTGGCTGGAGATAGTACCCTGGAAACTTGGGACAGTCTAGCAGAGACAACAGACAGGAACAAGAGGAACTGGGTCAAGTGACAGCAGCTTATTTCTGGTATCTAACTGAAATGCATATAGGAAAGGTCTGATGATGTCTGGCTAGACCTGATTAGGTTCTGTATTATGTGTGTGCATTCATTTCCTACACTTGAGAGGTGCAGCCAAGTTTTAGCACTTTTATGTGCAAACTGTGACAATACTGCCATTGGAATTCATGTACTTTTTAGCAATTTTGAATTATAAGACAGAGAGAACCCCTTTTATATTTTTCTGCTCATTTGCTTACACTGCTGCATTTCTGGGGGTCACTTGCAGTACAGCAAGAGCAGTTTGGGTGGGACTTCATTATTCAGTAAAAGGTTGGGCTGGGTTTAAAGAGGGGAACATTCTTGTTCCATGCAAATGTCATGTCTCATAAAAAAAAAAAAAATCTGTAACAGGTTATGCCATTACCCACAGACCTGCCAAGGCTCAGTCTGTGTGTTGAGAACTGCACACATGCTTGGTAACACACATAAGAGCAGATTTGGATTCAGACTCCACTGCAGATGTTACCTTTCTTTGTTAAGTAGGTCATGCTGTTTGCAACAGCAGCTGTCTTATCTTTAGACTCCAACGTGGTAAATCGAGCAAAATCATCCACAAAATAGTTATCTGAGGAAGAGAACAAGCATTAGATGCCAAAGCAACTATTCCATGTAAAATGAAAATAAAATCACTACTATTAACAGAACACATCCCGTTTTGCTCTTTGTGGTACTGCTTTTTATGTCTCATTTTCACTGTTAATATATAGGCTGAGAAAGGTATTGTACTGTCTCACATGTTACATTAATAACTACATTGCATATTTGATAGGCAGAAGTTGGTTGAAAGAATTGTTCAAGTCTCACTTAGTTGACACTAGTATAAGTAAATAATATACATTGAAAAATCCACTGTGTCACTATTCTTCAAGCAACTCAAAATAAGCATGTGTAATGTCCTCATACTGGAGTCACTGCACTGGGTGCTCAAACACTTAGCCATGTTATTATTCTGCTAAACCTGAATAATTCCAGAGATGACTGTCAACCCTGCTCAAAAGAAGGTCAGAACTAAGAAACAATCTGCTGCTTTATGCATTACATGACTGTTCTTGGCTTTTCATAGCATTACTCATGTCTCAATTTCATGACTCATATTCCTCTAAAGGTCATTCAAAACAAATTCCCATTTTGAAAAACTGTAGGCATTTCATGTTGTACATAACATCAGCCCTGCACCAGGGCTCGGATATCACTTGGGGTGCTGTTAATGCCACTAGAGCTTTCCATTGAGACAGGAACTCTTTGACTCAGATACTTCAGCTTTAACGCAATTAAAAGAATCCCTTACTCATTCCTGTCAGATCTAGGTACTCTCTGTCAGATGTTAGGATTCTTGAGTTAATTCTTGGAACAACATTAGGCTGGTTCATTATATACTCAACCACATCTTGGTCATTAGATAGTTCACCCTGAAGGAAAGAGGAAAGAAGCAATATTTGTTAATTCACAAATATAATTGCCTTACATAACTTTACAAAAAAGAAAAAAAGGCAAAAAGCAATAATGAAAGCTAAGTTGTCTTGTATATCATGTAGCCAGGGACCTGTAAATCAGTTTTTCAAATCTAGTTTCCCTCAAGCCACAGATGAGCTCAGCACCCACCAGGTATACAGCTCGCTGGAAGATGCTTGTGGTTTCCAGGATTTTGTGCATTGTCACAGTTTCCAGGTCATCAGGATCCAGCTGATCTTTTTGAAAAGGCATTCCATTGAACAGCACAATAGGGAGAGGGCCTACACCTGTTTGTTCATAGTAAGCTCTTGCTGCCTAAAGACAGGAAAAGAAGCAGCTTTACCACATCAGCCCTTTGCCACAATGGTTCCTAACAAGCCATGCAATATCCACAGGTCCATTCTAAACACACCAAGAGATCCTTACTGCTTTTATTAGATACAGAGAATGTTAATTTGACACAGTGCATAAGACACTTTCTGTATCTTACATGCACAAGATGTCTGTGACTTACAAAGTTTCTAAGCAAAAAAAGTTACTTCATAATACAGAAGTGCAAAATACTCCATTAAGTTCATATTGTAAATTAATTCCAATGAGCACTTTCTGGTAGTAGCAAAAGATGCACAACAGGAAACATGACTTTGCCTGTGGAAGCAAATGAAATGCAAGCAGTAATAGCTGTAATGTAAGACAGGGTAGAGGATTTTAAATTTGTTTTAAGAATGTGTTTCTTAAACCGACAAGAAAACATTTACTTGTGAGGCAGGGAGCTATTACGTAGAGACAAATTTCCTCATTTCACGTAACCACTGCAAAATGCACCATCATTGATAGATGATACCCTGTTAGACACAGAAGTTAACTAGGTTCTTCTGGTTAGCGGCACTGGCTGAGGCCTCTCCTCTCATACAAAAATGTCTGTCTTACTCTTATGGATTTTAATTTCCTCAAAATGTTTTTCCCTTTGCTACCCTGCATGGGAAGACCTCTATGCATAGGAGCCTATTTTCTGTAACCCTGCCTGCATTCCTTACATTTACAGCTGTAGGCAGCATCACGTGTGTTACAGAGCTATTGGCCACAGTATTTTCATTATTCGTTTTAGAACAACAACCAAAAAAAAGAAACATCCCCGCTAGAACTTCAAATAAAATCTGCTTCATCTCACCTATAAGTGGTCCAATAGTGATTTGCTCTCCTAATTTTCTCCATACAGAAAAGTAACAGCAAAAATAACTTCAAGAATTATTTGCAGAAAATTGTTGGATGTCTTGTTATAGGAAAGGCATTTTGAATTCATAATCATGGCTTTATCTCACATAGGATTCAAATACTGATTCAGAAACCCCACACCATTCCTCCCAACATTAAGCCTCTTGTTTTTTTCATGAACCATTCCATCACCTTGATTATTTTTTCCAAACACTTTTTACCTTTACTGAAGCCTGTATTCCAGAATGAAAGCATGACTTACGAGTCATAAGAAAGCTGTCTTGCTTCTTTACATATAGACTTTAAAAATATATATATTATATTATATGTATTATGTATATTATATAAAGCTTGTGCTGAACATAGTAAAGTATTACTAGAAGCCACCCAATGTGGTAACAAAAGTTACCTGATTGGTAACAGAACTGGATCAAGATATTGTATGTAACTGTATTTTCAAAACTGTTGAAGCAAAAAAAGTGGAAAAAAGCTCTATTTCATTACTTCTTACCTTTCTGTTTTGATCATAGGCAGAATCAATTCCCAGAATGCTGTTGACTTCCACATAAGGATACTGTTTCTCAAGAACACTAACCACATGTTCCACTTTCAGCTGATCTCCTGTTTTTACTTTGTTATAGATCTGAAAGGGGAATACAAGTTTACAGCTGCAACTGTAAAGCCTCTGTCCTTATCAAAGGTAAGCTGACTTGTCACTTGTGTTACAGTAGTTATAATAAGGCATTAACAGCCAGACTGCAGAACATAAATTCATATTTATCAGCTGTAACAGCTCCTAAGCACTTGTAGCCATTATAATTATCTCACTATACGTTGTAGTCATTCCAGTGAGATTGGAAGAAGGTAAATATGTATTTCTTTAAATAATAACCTTCATCTTTAATTAGAAAAGGTATTTGAGGTGGGACAAAAGTGCTCTGAGGAACAAAGCCTCAAATAAAGCATACCCAAGGAGCCATCCTGCTCTTCAGAACTTGGAATACTCTTACAAACAATACAACAGACCTCACATGTAAAGCAGATAACTGTTTCCCTCTTGAAGGCACAAGATTTTGCTTCGAGCTACAAATACATACCCAAAAGAAAAGAATAAAAGTAACTGTCTTTAAGTAACCAGCAATTTAATGTCATAGGATGTCTCAGCTTGCCAATTTGTACACGTGTCAAACCACAGGTGAAATGCATTTACCAACACCTGTATTACCCTTTAATGTGGCAAAAGCACAAAGCTGGAACCATTCAAGCCAAATTATAATATTGAAGGGATGTAGCAGTTCAGAACTCACAGACAGAATGAGCAAAGGGACAGGATCAGAAAAATGTGCAAAAGTGTGAAGTGTCACAATGAAACCTAGTCTCACTTGGTAAAGTTAGGTCAGAAGCACATTACCAAAACACATGTATTCTATGGTCCTAGTATTTAGAGATACACTGAGTACTAACCAAGCTGAAGAACAATTCCTTCCCATTATCTACATATTAGCCTATTAACATAATCTTACATACATGGAAAATATGAAAACATTAATTTCCCTTTTAAATTAATACTTACAGACATGACAGTCTGGAAAGCATAATTATTGTCCATTTCTTGTGCCACATAATTGTATGTCCTAAGGAGGGCAACACCAGGATCCTGAAGTCCATCAACATCCTCCAAGTCATTAACTACAAAGACCAGTCCTATCCTGCAATCACACAAATCCCCAGATCATCAATCTATTACACTAATAAAGAGTCAGCTCTTCATACAACTTCCAGCTCCAACAATCATCTTAGACAAAAGCTTTTTTTGGGATAGCCTGGTAAGATGTTGAGCAGAGCAGCCAGGAAGCAAACTTAGGACATATAATCTGTAACAAGTCCATGAGAATCTTGCTTTTCACCTCTCTCTCATTCAAAGCTACTTACCTTTAAATTTCTTGTGAACTGGTAGAGAAACTGAACTCTGTTTTGCTAGTAGTAAAAGTTATATTCAAAAAATATATACATATCTCAAATACAATGTATATAACATTTCTCCAGAGTCCTAGCAATGAGAATTTTACAATTGCCGAAGTCACACGAATAAAACTGATGTAAAAAACCCCCAAAGATTAAAACATAGAAATTACCTGAGTGGGATGTGGTTACTGAAGAACATCTCTGCCACATTCAGTAATTCTGCTGTGGTCTCATGAACAGGATCTACTATCAGCACCTGTATACAAATAGCAAGTGAAAAGTTTCCATTCCCTTAAGAATTCAAGGAGGGGTTTTGATCAAAGATCACTTTATTCATGTCTCAGTGCAGAATTATCACCAGGCCTACTTTATACACTGCCAGGGAGATAAGGCCCACTAAATAAAAGGTTCTTCCAAAGTCTGTAAGTCCATTATCCACAATACCCAGTCCAACAAAGTCCTTTAACCAGAAGAGACAGGACTCCTCACATACCTTTAACTCAGTGTACCCTGGCACTAACTCCCACCACTGCCTGCACACAGACCCACCCACTCCCATGTGCCTGGGAGCCTGGCATTTGTCAGAACTGAGCAACACTTGCTCTGCTCAGTGCCCTGGACAGCCAAGGCTGCCAAGATGTTCTCTACTGCCCTAACCCAGGCAGAACTGGGCCATTCAGACCGCTTGTAGGGCCCTTCATTCATGCAACTGTTGTCTTATCATTTAAAAATTTCTATGTTAAAAGTATTGAACTCCAGAGAAAAAAGTAACACATCAATGTTCCTACAGCTTGAGGTGGTTCAAGTCCCTATTTGCCCCTAATCACAGTTCCTTTTTCCATAGGGCCACTCTGCCAAATGACAAGACTTACAATGCAGAACTTGCAGTGCAAAATCTTTATTAGATCTAAGTTTAAGTAATTTACCTACAGACTAAAAGGACACCCAAGACTAAGGTGAGGGCTGTTAGTCATCTTTTCAAGTCTTGGTGTATGAATGCTTTCTAACTAAAACAACCGAAGTTGGTCTTAACTCTGCTAAGAACACAAAAATTAACAAATTTGAGAGATTCCACTAACCAACTTCAGGTATTATCACAAAGCTGAAACACATCAAATTGTTATTTATCAAATGATAGTTCTGTCCATTGACAAAGCAATTCCTGGCATCTAATAGATACCAGAGAATTATGCTCAGTAATCTCTGAATCTCAGTCATAACTCGCTAGTATGATGAGAAAACCTTTCGGAAAAGCAATTGACAGGGAATCCAGTGTATAAGGTAAGGTAAGCTGCAAAAGCTTATGTCCCTGCTCTTGACAAAACAAAATGCACATTTCATTTCTAATCAGATTATTACTTACAAAATTATGGAAGTTTTTTCTAATTTGTCTGATCACTCCTGGAAACGTGGGACGCAGCAGTTCTTGCACACTGGAAGGCCAGGAATTATAGCGACTGTCAACTTCAAGATTGTTGATCCACTAAGAAAAAGTAAAGGCATTTAAATGATTGACAGTCCTCCTGCTCTAGTCGGAGACTAAAATATTTTATAACCTTGTTTTCCTTTTTACTTCACTGCAGTTCCAGTGGAGTTGATTGTGAGATAAGGACAAATGTTCCCCTGACAGCTTAAGAATGCATTCATTCAGCAAATCAAGTATTTCTATCTAAAAGCATACGCACTGAAATCGCAGGGCTTCTGATGTCCACAGCATAATCAGAATCCGATGGCTGGATGTTCAACTTCAGGACATTGTGTAAGGAAAGACCCTCAATTCCTAAGCTGTGCAGGCCTTCCATAACACGGGCCTCATTGCGGAGCACATCAATCAAGCTGGAAGGAATAAAAAAATGGTGTTGAATTTTAACGCCACAGCAAATAACTTGCTCTAATCCTAAGAGTTAACAGATAAAAGGTACAAACAAGTCTGCCATGTCTGGGCATTAGTTCTTATTTATCACCTATTTCTAACTGTCCCAAGAACCATGAGATCATTTAAACCTATTCAATGAATATTGTATGTCTGGGAAAAACTACATTACATCAGGGTAACTAATCCATAAAATATATATGTAATTTCAATTCCACGTTATTGAAACACATCTTGACAAAGGTATAGGGTGGCTTCCAGATGAAAAATTTACAGTGGTTTATCCTTTGAGAATTGGTCTGCTGTCTTCAGAACAAACCTCTTTGCTGACAGTCTGAGAGACCAAAAGTCACAGCACAGGTCAAAAGAACATTACAAAGGTGTCTTCCCATTCCAATCTTCAAGGGTATTGCACTTTTCACATTAGCTTTTTTGTTGGAAACTTGAATAAGAGAAGAAACCATGATTTGCTTTTTGCAGTACTTATCAAGACTAAACCTAGTCTAGATTGTGAAGAAGGTTCAAAACTGTCTAAATAACTTTATCATTCATGCACCAGCAGTTCCCAAAACAGGATACAATTATTGTGGAAAAATAAAACATTCCTACCTAAATATGTCCTGAGTGTCTAAATCAATAAGTAGTCCATTGATGAACAGGGCAGAATCTCCTGGTTGCAATCCTAATGTTCCTTTGAAATACTGAAAAGGAGTAGGAAGCCATTAGAAGAGTGCTCTGTACAGAAAATATTATTAAAGTTGCTTTCTTCCAATACCTCATTTTGCAGTACTAGTTACAAATTTCTATTAAGAGGCACCATGAACACTGAAGGAGAAACATTGTATTTGGATATTTTAAAACACTACCATCATGAAGACTGTGAGCAAAGCAAACAGAGGAATTACAAAAGTACCATATGAAACACCAAGAACAGGAAAGCAATTTCTAATCAGAAAAAAAGTTATGTTTTTTAATAAATAAATAAGGCTCACAGAGAAAAGCTGAGTGTTAAATTGTATCTTTCTGTGGACAATTATGTAGTAAACTCTTAACATACTAATAGCAGTGAACCATCAAATAATATCTACACAAAGCAAGTAGTGCAAAGAACAGCTCTAAAGGGGCAAGCTTAGATATAGCCAGGTCTGGATCTTGTAGCCCACATATTCTCTGAGTAAAAATGAATCCACAAAATCATGGGTTTACCTGTGGACCAGAGTCTGATTTAACACATAACAGAAAGGCCACCAAGTCGTTTTAGCTTGCATTTCCATCTTATACTTCGCCCCTTCCAGAACCACATGGGACAAGAAGGTCAAACCCCACCCTTTCTCTTCTGGTTTTATCACTACTGAACAACAAGGCACTTCTCTCTCAGAACAGGAATCTCAGGGGATTTGTAAGTAACTGTCGTGTAGCTTTGCACATACTACTACACTCATCAAATATCATTGATTAGGTTTCTAAACAACATATTTGTCCTTAACAGACTTTGTCTTTTTTCTAGTAATACCAAGCGAGACTGAAATGTGTGAATACAGCAGAGTAGCTCACATAGCAAAAGCTGTTGTTTGGCTTTTTTTCATTATTATCTTAAACTTTTATTTTGCACTCTATCCAGACCACACTACCTGGCATATTTCAACGGCATGAAGTTCTGTACAAAAGCCTCTAAAAAATTCCCAATGGCTGTTGGTTTTTTCAGTGCTTTGCTAATGCCAAGTACACAACTGAGCTGTCTGAAACACTTCTGCAAATACCAGAGCCTACTCAGGGACCTCCAGAGGCCCCTCATGACCTGGGGGTTTTTATGATTCTGTTTCAAAGCACATCTAGACTTGGCTGGTAAATTTTGTTCCTTTACTAGAGAGTTTCACTCTGAAAGCACCAACACTGGAACCATTTCCTCCACACAGTATGGATCATTCTAAAGCCACAGCAGGTTTTGAATTTATTCTGTGACTTCCTTGTGAACACTGATGTGTATAGATATCTAAGCATCATCTCAAGTTGAATAATGAGAAATAAATTTCTTCTGCATCCTTCAAACTCTAAGAAGATACATAATGCATCTGCTTTCCAAGCAACACATTTCTAACATGAGCAGTATTTTCATACTTGAGCAAACAAGCTAAATTATGTTCCTAATCCATGTTTGAAAATCCACCACTTCTTCACTTCCCAGATGCATACTACAAAGTTGTGTGTGAAAATACTTGGTCATTATCTTGAGCAACATGCAAACTTTTAAACAGAATCATTATTTTCAAAGCTTGAATTTCTATTAAAATATAAGTGCACGGACATTATGTTACTTTCTGAAAGCATTACCTTTTGGTTCTCTTCAATTTCTGCTCTGAGTTCTGAAGAAACAACTGTTTTTGTTATGGCTCTACAAAAATAAAAACATCATGCTATGAATCATCTTTCTGTTTATCCAATAGATAGATATCTACTTACCCTACTTTTTGTACCTTACATATTAATAAATTAACCCTCTAGACTAAGGAGACACAGTAAGAAGCAGTTGCACTTCGTGATACCATTAAATAGTAGGATGCAGCATTTTTCTTACACTACCTAATCCAGCAGCACAAAAATGTTAACCACGTGCCAACTCTCAGTGTCTGATTTCACATTAACCATAACCAAAAGTGTGTAGCTGCCAGAAAGGTAAAGATGGTGGCTGGCAACAGAAAATAGGGGATTTTACTCCTCATGGTGTGTTCCCATTCCTTTCCTTACTTTGGATCTAGTGCTTACATCATCACAGAATGGGCGAGTACAGCCCACAGACCAGACTAAAAATGCAGTGAGAGTCCAACGTCTGTCTTAAGAAGCTCAAAATAGCACCTTAACATCAGGTAGTGGGAAAAAAACCCAGAATTCAGTTTCTTTTTACTCTCACCTCAGGAATATCTCCACCTACTCAAAAAGAAGGCATTCCTATAATATCATCTTCACAATTCAGGCAATGGAATTTATCAAGAGAAATTTCTTGACTGGTTGGGCATGCCAGATTATGATTGAATTTTTTGAAACTGATTTGAATATGCTAAAGCCAGTCACTGACAGAGTGCAAAAATCAGTGAAATCACACATCAACCTCTGACATGAGACTGACTGGGCTGTTTGGCAAAGTGGATCCCAGAAGAAGAGTGGGATCCTGTGAATAAATAAATATTAAGGCCACCAAACAGAAAACCCAGCCAATAAATTCTTGACGACTTGATGCAATAGGTTTAGAAGCATTTCACAACAAAATAGCACATGCAATTCTGGCAAATTTTCTACCAGTCCACATCAGCTGCCGTGCAAGAAAAACACTGTAAGATCCTCTTTGTACCCACAGGCTGAAGAACTTCCCAGCATAAACATTCCCCAGTGTTTGTTTCCAGCTAAATGAAAGTCAGACATTAACCCAACCAATGTTGTCTCAGGTCCTGCTCAGGAAAAAGAGAATAAGAAAACTTCCTAGAAGTCATAATTAAAGTTACCTGGCCTTTGTAGGAAAGTTCTGACTAAGATCTTTCATGACCATCAGAGCATCCACAGGGGGAGCAGTCAAAATGCGAGCAGCAGTTTGAAAACTCAAATCTTAGAAGTGAAAAAATAGAAGTCAAGAACTCAAAACTGAAAACGAGGCAATGCAGAGGCATCTTAACTTTAGCTTTCAACTTTTTTGCATGTTACCTATGAGCATTCATTTTCTATCTGCACTTATATATACATTTTTTACAAACCATCTTCTTTGTATTCATCTTCTATCTGTTGGCTCAAAATAAGTAGCCCTTTCAAGCTGAACCAGTGTATCCTACAGGTTGATTTAATGAGTGCACACCAGCACCCTTTTTTCTTTGGCTAAGGTGGGAGGATCTGCCCTTCCACTGGATGTATGTGGCTACAACATACGTTCAGTCTTTTGAATTACTCTTTTCGAGAGACCTTTCCATAGGCCTTTACAGATGTTTCCCAGGGAATGAGGCCAGAGGGGCATGCAGATGATTTTGAAACACAGTTTTCCTCTGGTCTTGAGAAATCTCAACTTTCCACACCAATAATGTGATCATGGAAGGAAACTTTACATTCCTTTCATTTCTGCGTTCAGCAGACCATTCAAACATTCAGTTCAAGAGCAAGTGGCTTACTCTACTTGACAATACAGAAAACAATCCTCATGCCAGAAGTCCTGTGAAACAATCCTTCTAAAAGCTATTTCAACAGGACTCTACAAAAAAGGCACTTTAAAAATATCAAGTATTTGCCAAGCAAGACTGAATGCAGGAATTTACAGTCAAACTGTCAACTGTACACAGCCACTAACAACCTCAGTCGTGTAGAACACATGAAAACATATTTACATTGAGTTTTTTGTAGACCAATACTAAAAGCCTTTATCCAGATTACCTTGTAGCTGCCATACTTTCAAAGGTGCCATTTCATTGGTACTTTCCACAAGGTGTTTTCTGAGCTCTTTCAGCTCTTCTGTCAAGTCAGGATACAGTTGCCTAAAAGGGTACAAGGGTTCAAACAACTTCTGTGGTTTCCTGTAAGAAAGTCTGCTGCCAATTCAAAGAAACTACCATATGAAAAGATATGTTGCTAACACATACGGGAAACCCTGGGGTAAAAAATAATAACAAAGCAAAAGATCAGCATCTCTGCAACAAGGTTTTGATATGACAAAGTCCAACTTTTACCTTAGTTTTCCAAATAGAAATCCTTGCACTTCATCAATAGGGTCATTTTCATCTATGACTGTAGCATTCACATCTGTGCCTATAAACACACAGAGAACACCACTAGCACCAAGCTGTTCACAAACAGAAAAGCAGGAAAATCTGGGGGTTTGTATGTGTATGTGCACATGTAAAGAGAAAGTATGCACATAGATTACACTATCAAAATAGTTTTGGCAGATGCATGAAAATGTGCAAAACAGAGATCAGTGCTCTATAAAAGCAGCAAAAGCAAAAAAACCATGGAATTCTAAGTTCTGTCTTCCCCAAAAAAACCCAAGAACAGGGAACACATTCTGCTCTGAGGATGGACAACTTAAGGCAAATTAAGACAGAGGAAGCGGGCTATCTGGAAAAAAATTAGTTGAATTAGTAGTGCTATTACTAAGATCTAGTCCAGGGCTATGACTCCAGCATTGCACAAAGACAGAAGGCAAGTGCCATGGCAAAGATACACCTCATAAGGAACATGCTCCCAAAAAGGGATTTCAGAGCCAAGGAAAGAAAAATACCTGCAATTCAGACAGTCATTCATAGCAAAACAAATATAAAATCACCTTGGCAAAATTAAAATGTTCACATTAAAATACTTAAAATAATAATTCACCTTTCACCTGTGTATCATCCTTGGCCTTATATTCTGTACTTTTAATAGCCAGTTCTACACCATAGCCAGAGAGGTAGACTTTTTCTTTGCTGGGATTCTGTAAGGAAAAGCAAACAGTATGATATTGCCATCTTTGTACTGATGTACAAATTAAAAGCCGCCCCTTCCCAAAGCCAAGAGATCTCAATTTGGTATGTATTTCAGACATAACTGGTAGCGAGAAACAAACACAGTGAGTGATTCTGCAGTAACTTACTCTAATAATCGTATTTCCTGTTGTATTTCAGCACACTATTTGAAGTTCAGCAAGCAAGAATTATCTCAATGAACCAAAAAAACATCAAAACCCACAAAGTAAAGAGAATACAAAGCAATGTTTTCAGGATTCAGTGTGTGAGACAAGCAGAGGGAGACAGACTCCTGTCATCAAATCAGATACAGGGTGGAAAGGAACTTCAGGTGTGAAGTTCAAAAATGAAACATTCACTGAAGAGTTACCACAGGGAATTACAAGAAATAAAAATGACTAAAGAGAAGTGCATAATTAGTTCTGACTTTAATGAGAAAAACATGATCACTTGCTACAAGTATTTTGAAGTATAAAGGAGTCACATAACAGTACCAAGATCTAATGTGTAATACACTGAATTTTGAAGGTAAGTACTCCTCCCAACACTGATAAACAACTTCCGTTCATAAAAGGAAAGTGGTGTATGCAATGTAAGACTTCATTTTATTAAAAGTGCAAGTAACCTTAGAAGAGAACCAGCCCTTTTTTTTTTGTCTGCATTCAAGCCTGGCTGCTACACTTTAGGTTTTGGCAATATTTAGTAATATTCAGGAAACAAATCAAATCACTCCAGTTTCTCAGAGCTTTTGAAATGTAGCTTTAAATACTAATCCAGTGGCCATGGACAATTTAGTGGAGGAAGATGGAACCCAGGATAAATTGCACTAGAAATGGTAAGTGGTTCTGTAAAAAAATTGCTACAGAAACAATGCCTTTCTTTTGAAAATGGTACCTTAATGTTAATCCTTACTTTTTGTATCAAGTAACTAAGTGGCCTGAGAAAGATCTGACCATTTCCTATGATCTAATATAGCCAGGAAACATTTTTCTTACACTTAAGTCTCTAATTAATCTGGAATTTAATTCTGGATTTGTGAAATTAAACAATCCTCTTATTGAAACAATCAGGAGATTTAAAATATTCTGTATTGCTTAACTACATGTAATAAAAAAATAAAATAAAACTTTGACTATTCCAAGTAAATGAACAGCAACACAGTAAGCAAATGTCAATTTAAAGGGAACAAACTACACTCAGTTTTCTTTTTTAAAACCCAGGCTAGTAACTCTATTCCAAATACCTCTGTTACAAATATACTTACAGCAATGTAGTGTCTGAGGACATAAGTGATTTCTCCCGCCTCAGCCTTTGAAACAAGCCTCCTGTGGTGTCTGTAGAACTCCTCTGAGCCAATCTCAGCATAAAGTATGACCACAGAACTTTCGGGGTTTGACGCTGGGTACTTGTGGTCCCCCTTGAACAAAAATGGCTTTGGCCTAAGAGGAAACAGTGAAGATTGCCACAGTGTGACCCACAGTATTTCCTCACTCAATGCAAGATGCACATTTTTTTCCTGTTTAATCACTGTTCCTTTTTCACTGAATACGTATGTCAAGCTATTCCCACATATTATACAAGGCTGGCAGCACTTGATGCATGTTGATAAAAGCTTTGTGAAAAACGAACATAAGAAAATGAAACAAGTGACTAAGAGCTATTTTGAATCTAATATGATCCTTACTTTAAAAATTAACAACTCCCCTTAAATTTCCAATTAACTTTCTCTCTCCATGGTGATTCATAAATTCTGTATGAAAAATTTAAAAGGCTGATAGAACAGATGTGCCAAGGGCACAAATTCATTTGAACCATTCATATTTTCAACTTCTGTGTTTACATTTTATCTACAATGCAATGAATTAAAATATTCCCAGTAAGTCAGAAGTATAGCATGGAAGCTATAGCTGCCATATGCCTGCACATTGACAAAAAATACTTTATGCTTGCAAAAACCAAAATGACAAAGATTACAAAAATCACATTGAAAACAAAAATGTTTTCACATTATCAAAACAAACTCAAATTTAAGAGTTTGAATTGGTTTTGGTTTGTTATTTGGGTCTTTTTCAAAATAAGCATTATATTTTTTACCTTCTTTTTGTTATTAGCCATTACAATCAAGTTCTGTTCTTGTCGAGAAATCTGAATTTTAAATATATTGTGTGGTAATAGTCTTCTTTGTCAATGATGAGAAAATTATACAGAGAAAAAAATATTGTGCACGCTTTCAGCCATTCATAAAACAATCTCTGTTACATTAACTCTCATTTAAATACGAAGCCCAGCTCTTTCTATTCTCCCTACATACTGAAGGCTTTACACACTCCTGAGGATTCCTACTGTTCTTCAACAGTTTCCAGCTGTTTCCAGAATTTGTTTTCAACTTTTCCTGCGCACATTCCTCTTCCTAGCAGGATTATCAAAGAGCAAGGGATAAGAAAACAATCATTGCATTCTGAATCAATACGAAATAAGAGACTGCCACTCCTGTGCAAGCAATGGACAGGAGAAAACACTGAAGAACACAGAAACTACTATTATTACAATCTGTTCACAGCAGTAAGTCTAATAGATTAAGTTTTAAGAGCTAATATAGTGATAGGAAATTAAGCAAATACCTGTCTGAAGCTGTCTGTAAAAGGTTTCCAAGAGAGTCAAATTCACATGTCTTCTCCCCATGCACAACAAAAAACAGGGTACAGCCCTTTGGTGGAGGTTCATCTGCTGCTATCTGTATAAAATATTTGTAATAATGTAGGTTGAATGTTTGCCCTTAGAACAAGTGAAAATGATAACAGTGTAGCTGTGCAGCAAACAGTATTATTTCCTATATTCCAAACTATACTTCTTCCATGTTTATGACATAATTTAAATGCAATGTAAAATTGCAAAATTGAGAGTTAAGCCTTAACTTATTTCCCTGTAAGGTTAATTCCAGGTACAGAAAGCAAGGCTTGCAATTGCAGGGGTTTTGATTGAGGGTGGGTTTTTTGCCTTAGACATCACAAACATCTGTATATGTTGAATATCAATGACAAAATGATTCCAGATTAAAAAGGAATTATGGTATTACTTAAATAAAGCACGTTCTAATATGAGACAATTTGCAATGAACTATATGACACCCCAAGTTTGAAAGAGAACAGAGAACACAATGAACTTTCATTTATGAGTTCTAATTAATATATATACATACATATATATATACACACACACACACGTATATATATGGGTTATTATCTTCAAGTAAGTTCAACTGAGCAACAGGAACAGCAGCAGCATCAGAGGTACCAACACAGCCACAGGGATGGTTCTCACAAAAGTCTTCACAGAAATATTAGTGCAGTGGGCACAAAGATAGGCAGACATGTCAAAATCCCAATTCTTTAGTTTACTTTAGTCAAAAATTTAGCACTCTGTGAAATTTGTATATACATCTGCTCTGTAGTTCAGGTTTTTGATATTCTCAAATGTCGCCTTAGCTCACTCCTTCCTGGGCCTTGGGTAATGCTCTGCACATCATCTGAGCACTTCCTGTACTAACCTGTTGAAAAGCTTGAACTGTTGCAGAGTACGAGTGTAAAGACAAGGAAAATTTCAACAAATTCTGCTGCAAAGGTGACAGAGTCTGGCAGGCTACTTTCAGCATTTCCTGGTAAGACGAATAATCACTACCTGCAAAGTCAAAATACAAGCAGTTATCTTTCTACACTATAGTCTCATTGAAGAGGGGCTTCTCATCTAAACTGATATTTGTATCAACAGAAGCCCGTGACATTAATTGTGAAGTATGCACATGACCATTCCTCCTCTGTTTTCATTACACCCAATGCTACAGATGGAGGAGAGTGAACTTCAACAGAGATCCATGAGAGTATAATGGAATACATTCTTGAGGATGCAAACACGGGCTGGGGAGGAGGGAAACATTTAAGAGCTCCCATTTAATTTCAGTTGACAAATAGTAACACAGAGAAAAGGCATGTAAAATATTTTATACTTCATGTTGAAAATGAAACTGGCAAGCAAAATGTTTCAGACTCATCCACTACAGCTTTTGTCAAATGGATATCAAAAAGCCTTGAGCACATTACAGCAAAAAATATTACTGAAAGTAGTATCTTAAAAGTCAAATGAGCACTAACATAATAGAAAACAAAACACTGTGGTATATTTTTCAACTATCAGTCAACATCAAGAAAAAGACTATGAAAACTTACCATCATGTTCAGGTGTCTTAATATTTTCACTGGCTTCAACAAAATTCCAGAATTTTTCTTGACCTTCTTCTGCTAAAAACTCACTGAATAAGATGAGAAGAGTGAGCTAGATCTACAGATTTTCTCTCAAGTTACAAATCTAATATCTTGTCATGCATTACAGAAAGTTAGCACCTACCATGTATTTACCTATATCAGAAAACTGTGTTACTAGAAAAAGCAGTCCAGGAAAGCTAAAAACAAACAAACCCAAACAAAGTTGCAGGCCAGGACAAACACACAGTACATGAAAGCAGCTTGTAAGGCACCTGCTTATCCTTTAAAGATCACTAACAGGCAGCAGTGTCTATCCTGGTAGCTCTCCTCCTTAAAGCATTTCTTTGCTATTTCTCTTTTATGAGAAATGCACATTTTTGTTTGTTTTGCTGAAACAAACTGTAGATTACTGTAGCTATGAGCTTTGGAGGGGGATTTCAGTGTGCTCATTTTTAAGTCACAGCTTCGAATCGTGTTATAATTCTGATATATTAAGCATATAATTGGGTAGGTATATAAGGTTAGATATCCACAAATACTGTCATATCTACACATGGAACATGCTTGCTATGCTAAAGGACACTACAACAGAAGATTTGGAGCCCACTCACTGCCACAACAACTTGTGTGTTCTGATCCAAGGTGGCAAGTGCCGCTTGAACACCTGGGTAATAAATTGCAGTGCTGGCCTAAGTACATTGAACAGCAGGAGTGATTTTACACTGCAGTGCTGCATCATGCTGCAGTTCATTCCAGGTGAACAACTGTACCTATTCAAAGTCTTTGAATACAATGGATAAGCCTTTGGCACATTATTTTGATTGTTTGCTTACTGTTTCACACTCTCTTAGGGTGAGCTTTTCCCCTGCAATGTCACAGTGTCACACAGTCTCACAACGTAAGGGTATTTAAATCCTGGCCTTAACACCTGTGCTGTGCATTTTACTGCTTAAGGAATTTTCAGTCTTTAGCTTCTCCAGAGAAGATTACAGAAAAGTAATTTCACCTAGGACACATCTGTCCTCTGAACGAAAGCCCTGGCTCATGTGAATGAAACCCAGCAATGATTAACTATTTTCATGTGAAACAATCTGCAGTAAAACTGACAAAGTTCCCAATGTGGCAATACCCTTAAGTGATACAAAATTAAGCACACACACACACACTCTCTCTTAAGATCCTAAAAGTCCTACTGACACCTCCAAACTAACAGGACAAAATGAAATTATGGGGACTTCAAAAGTGCTAAGTAGACTGGTAGCAAAAATAGCATTTCACTTTCTTTTTACATAGCATCTTTAAAAAAAAAGTCTTTAATACTATAGAAGAAATGTTCCCAGGGTGACTTGCACCAACTCTTCAAAAAGCAATTGACTAATCAATGCACAACTCACATAAACAAAGCTAAACTCAAGCTTTACAGAGCTAAACATACACAAGCAGCAGACATATCAAAAACTACAGTCAACACTGAAGTAAAATACTTTTAGCTATGGAATCTTACAAGATCATGCTAAATTCCTCAATCTAATGCTTTGAGTAAAACTTCATAAGGCAACTAATACCAACTATGTAATTGTTTGTGGTTATTAATGTTTGTTCTAATGCACAACGAAAGAAATTATCACACAAAAAACCTACCATCTACTCTAAAATACTCCTCCCATCTCCCCAGGAACAGCAGTGATCACATTTGCATGTTCTTATTGCGAGTTAGTAATGAGCAGCAACCAAAGTGCCACTTAACAAAGAAAACACATTACTTTATCCTCTAAGCATATTCTGATTTGCCAATGAAAAAATCACAATGCACTTACCTTGTTTCAAGGAGTAAAGGAGTTGAAGGCCACTTTGTAGTTAGAGATGTTGTCACAGCCTTAGAATCTCCTTTTACAAGTGAAGAGCTGAACCAGATTCCAAGAACTGCAATAAGTATACCCATTTTACAGAAGCCTGAAAATTATGAAGGAAAAAAAAAAATCATAGTTTTGCACTGTGTCTTCTTATACATAAAGAATCTCACATATCCAAATATACTAAGACGTATTTTAAGATTCAATAGCCCATTTAATGCAATACATTAATGAGATGATCATCATCTCACCTGGGCTTACAAAATCAAAAATACAACGAAGAGAGGCCAGGAATTTACAATCTTGACAGCCACATCACATGCTACTTGCTTTAAGAAGCATTGCAAACTTCACATATTTCAGATTTAGTGGCAAAACAACCTGGAAGGTAAAGTCACACTTTGTGTTAGCACAGACCCAGCAGCTGTGGACTAACCAGTGTCAGATGAGCCAGGCAAGGATGAGGTTCCCCAGTCAGCCCTTTAGGTCCTGCTGGGCACAGCAGACTGCTTCTCTGGGGAATGACGAAACAAGCATTTCCTGGGTGCACTAAGCACCACCAAACTTAAAAGCTGAAAAATGAATGAAATAATGAAAAAAGACTCAAATGATACAACTTACTGTGAGAAATGAAACAAAAAAAATTATGCCATTTATTTATTGTCCTTCATGTGTATTTTCAAGCCTTTGTGTTCTCTGGCCTACACACCTGAACACAGCTGAGTGGAATTTCCCTGCCTACAACTCCCAAGCTTATGGAAGACCTAAATTCTTCTATTGACTTACCATTACAGTCTCCAAAAGTTCAAGCTTTTTTTGTCCCTCTCTGACTGGAGTGTATTTATATTCACTGCACACCCAATATGCACCCAGGTATCCTCTCACTTCTTTATCCTTATTTTTCTGGATAACTCATTTTCCATTTCCCCCCTGCAACTGAAAAAACATTCCACTCCAATTCCATATACATCACACCCAACAACCTGCCAGGATCTAATCTCTTTTTCAGTACAATCTCAATGTAAAGAATAGGGTTATGAATCTGTAGCTCTAAGCTACCTGTATATCTACATCAACAAAAGAACTGAATGCTACTCTCTTTAAAAGTTTACACTTCACCAGCCAAAAGTTTTCCAGCAATCACTCAGCCATTGTTCTTTCTCCGGGGATAAAACCACATATGCCTGCTGTGATATCCAAAGAGCAGCTTGCTCAGCTGCCCATGACATTTGCTTTATGCCACACCTGGGAAGCAGACAGATGGCATCACAGAATGGTCACAGCCATCACTCCCTGTGTGCAGAGGGGGAAGCTCAGCCAATATTTGTGGAGTTAGACCTTGGCTTCTGCCAAGTGCAACAAAAAAACACAGTTTGCAGTTCCTCCCAGAGATGGATCCTTCATATTCTCTGCAAATCAAGCACTGGAGTTTGGAACATCTAAATGAATATAGTGAACAGCATTCTTGTGACTAAAACTCCTATGCTGCTCTCTAGTGCCTGCTTTTCCATTCTGGGAAAGACTGTAATAAAAGCCTTCTTCTGTATGAAAGAGGAAAGAAACCAAAGGACACATTTGTCACCTGACACAGTTTAGCCAACTGAAAACCTGAAGATTAGAAATATCTACAAGCCCTGATTAATAACAGCCATAAAACAAAGGAAAGACTGGTATCTCAAAGAAAAATACACCATGGAAAAAGAGGTAAGAGGCACGGGAATGAACATAAGTGACACAAGGAAATCCAGCTGTGCTCTGTGCCAGGTAACAAAGCAAAACCCAATCTGAATCACGACACTGCAGAGAGGATTTTTCAAACCTCGCCTGTAAATATTCTTCCTCTTTATTTTTCTTCCAATTACTCAGTTTAAAATACTTCTGGAAACTTGCACATCCAGCCTTGGGGAAAGGAATAAATCCACCCACAGCCACAGTCAGTGCTCTCCGCCAAGTCCTGTGAGGTCAGCCTGGTAGCAAGGGGGTAAAGCAATGCAGGGAAGGACAAAGGAAAAGGAGCTACTGCTGCGACCGAGGGGCAACTCCTGCGTCAGGCACAGCGCTGAGGTACCTGAACCCTGCACCGTGCACGACAAAGATCACTGCTAACAGCGACCACGATAGCTCGGATCGCTCTGTGTGACCACGTCCTTTAAAGGGCTCACGCTGCCGTGCTATGGATATTGAAACTAAACCATGGCCATTAGCTGGTTAGCCATGAACTAGCCAGGACTAGAAATCCCTTGTTCCAGCTGTCGGCCGCTTCCAGCGCCCTGTCACTGAAGTGCTGAGCAGTCGCACGGCAGCTCCGGGGCTCAAAACACACATTAAACCCGGGCCGTCAAGTCGTTAATGGTGCGGGGCATTAAACCCAAGCACCGCCTTTGCCGCTCCCTGGTTCCGCTCCGCTCGTGCGCCCGCTGACCAAGCGACCGACCCGCGCGGGGCGCGGAGGCCGCTCGAGCGGCCCCGTCGATGTCGGCCCCGCGGCGAGGCGAGGCTCCTCTCCTCGGGGCTGCGGCGCCCGCACCAGCCGCCCGCTGCCGCTCAGCCCGCTGCCACGGGTGCGCTCTG